>JACM01051482.1:0-11543 GCA_000787095.1 Periophthalmodon schlosseri | reverse complement strand
AGATACCTGTTCTCAAATGTAGTGAAAAATGTAGTAAAGTAAAATTTACTTACAGTTGAAACCAGAAGTTTACATATAACAAATTATTATATAAAAAGACACATATGCTTTTTTTCCTCAGTATCTGACATGAAACTAAACTTTTCCTATTTCCTATTTTAGGTCAATTAGGATTACAAAAATTATTTCTGTTTGCTAAATGCCAGAATGAGAAACTATCTCAACTGTGAAATACGGGGGTGGCAGCATCATGTTGTGGGGTTGTTTTACTGCAGGAGGGACTGGTGCACTTCACAAAATAGATGGCATCATGAGGAAAGAACATTATGTGAAAATACTGAAGCAACATCTCAAGACATTAGCCATGAAGTTAAAGCTTGAGCGCAAAGGGTCTTCCAAAAGAACTATGACCTGAAGCATACTGACAAACTGGTTACAAAGTGGCTTAAGGATAACAAAGTCAGTGTTTTGGAGTGGCCATCACAAAGCCCTGATCTCAATCCTACTGAAAATGTATGGGCAGACCTGAAAAGGTATGTGCGAGGAGCCTACATACTGAAAATGTATGGGCAGACCTGAAAAGGTATGTGCGAGGAGGCCTACAAACTTGGCTCAGTTACACCAGTTCTGTCAGGAGGAATGGGCCAAAATTCCTGCCAACTATTGTGAGAAGCTTGTGGAAGGATATTCAAAACGTTTGTCCCAAGTCATACAGTTTAAAGGCAATGGTACCAAATACTAATGAAATGTATGTAAACATCTGATTTTGAAGAAAGTAATGAAAAATTGTCTAAAAAGTGCTTCTCTCATTATTTTGGCATTTAGCAAATAGAAATAATTTTGGTAATCCTAATTGAACTAAAACAGGAAAAGTTTAACCTGATTTCATGTCAGACAGTGAGAAAAAAAAGCGTATGTGTCTTTTTATATAGTGTATGTAACCTTCTGGATTCAACTGTAAGTACAGATACCTAAAATTTTTACTTAAGTACAATACTTTACTACTTCTTTATGTTCCACCACTGCCTACAAGTAAACAGTGGCCATTCCAAAAGACCGCCAATATAGCTCTCTTGCTTGCCTGATACAAGATCTCATGATTGTCTAAGTCTAAAAACTGGATGCACTTGAACTGAAATTGTAACCTGTGGCTGAGTGTGGTTGAAAATTTAAAAAAATGAGCAAGAAGCAACGTCACCTAGTATTAAAAAGAGACTAGAAACTCGCTAAAAGGCTAAAAATGTTCTAAAGGCAAGGGAGCAGTGTCAATAAAAATATATAAAACCAAGGAACAATAAAATTCATGTATTTATTGGGTGAAATGAAAAAAAAACTAAAAAAACAAACAAACAAACAAAAAAAAAACAGCTAGTGTAAAAACAGAAACTTGACAAAACGTGACAAACCTTTTAATGTTTTAAATTGACCTATAGTTACTTGTTTTGTTTTGTTTGTATTGTACTGTATTTTAACAGGGTGCTCATAAAAAAGAGAGTCTGAGAGCTCTCAGTGGGCTCTCCCTGTATAAATGAAGATAAATGAAATGAAAAAGTGGCTTTGTTAGGAGTGAGCCATGTTTCCTTGCTCTTTATGGGGGCTGGGCACTCAAAACCAGGTTGCCTACATCACATTTCCCAGAGCCGAACCAGACCAGGGCTTATATGAGGAATACAAGGGCTGCTTATGGGCATTTGATAAGGAAAGTTACCACAGGTGAACTAAAGCTTTTTCTGTAGAAACTGCTTAAATAGGAGGAAAGGTCCTATTGTTATTATTGTTTATCATCATTCTCAGGCATATTATGTGTAAGATGCATTTATGAATTAGTTAGTTGGTGAATTCAGAAAACCATAAAATATTTTTTTTGAACTTTCTACCATGTTATAACAGTGTTCCCTCATCAAAACATGCCTGAAGAGGTTTTAGATGTCATCCATGCATGTTTGACTATTTTAATCTCTCCCGGGCCCTATGTAACCCTCATGATGGTTAGCTGTATGATTCTGTGCAATGCTCCCACATGACAATTCACCATAAATATACAAAAGCATGATACAAAATTGTACACAGCACCTTGAAAAACCTGATATAATGTGAAGTAGTTTCATTAGCAGGATGTGATTGTGATGTGATAGAGCTCTGAAGGGGGAGTGATTTAGTGCAAGGAGCAAATGGAGGGGGGACTCAGAGCATCAAAAAACAAAAATGAAACTTATAAAACATGTTAATACATTATTTTCGGCGAATATAGAATTTTCAAAACAATAAAAGGTAACCTGGTGATCTAAATATGTGATATGTTAGCAGTTAATACCCCATAGAAGCAAAATACCCCTTTTTTAAGAAAAGCATGTGCTGGGGCCATAGGCTCTGATATGTCATCACCTGTAGCATATTGTATATTGTGAAATATTCTTGTACTACATGTACAGTGACAGTGTAGCAGCTAAATTGAGAAGTGAGAGGAGCCGGGTAATTGGTTGTGGTAATGAGCTCTCTCTCTCCTCTGCTCTGTCTGCAGCCACACTCACCACAGGCTGTCAAAACAACTCACTAAGCCTTCTGCTTTTGTGTTTGACAGCATTAAAGCTGCACTATGGAACTTTTCTGGTCTCCTTGAAGATGTTATTGCTTTGTCAGAATGTACCACCTTATGGCATTAAACCTATTTTGCATTTATATGATTAATGGAGTTTTTTTTGCACCAAAATACCTCGAAAAACATGCAGTCTTACTGTACTCCATCCTTCTCAGACCTGACATGTAACTTAGCCTTGTGTTGTCACCCCCCTGCCTCCATGAAGATAGACAAAATGGAGTGCCATATTGAGAAACATTACAAGCAATTAACATATCCATGGAGAGAAGTGTTGTATCCTACCCCAGAAAATTAGTGCACCTTTAAAACATTTTACTAAAAAATACTATAAAAACGTTCTATAGGTCATATTTGAATAATTGTATTTCAGCAGTGTTCTATATAAAGTCAAGCTTTGGGACACGGCCTGCTGTAATGAAGCCATGAACCTTACTTTGGAAAACACTGCACTTTAACGTGTCATTAAAACCTGCAACATTTAATGAGCTTTCTAACATGTTATAACTTTGTTCCCTCATCAAAAACATGCCTGAAGATGTCATCCATGCATGTTTGAGTAATCTTACAATCTCTCACAGGCCATATTCTTTATGGTTAGCAGTATTTTTATTTTTTTTTTCTGCTTAGAGCCAGTACAGGAGCAGCAACTAAAGCTTAGTGGGCAGGTATTTCTCACAGTGTGGGGACTCAAATCTGTATACATACATCATGGGGACCTGTCTCCCTTATGGGGAGAAAAATCAGGTCCAAGATATATATGCTTTTATATTAGATCAACAACATGGTTTAAAGCTCAGATATGGGTTAAACTAGATTACAGTTTTGGTTTAGGTTAAGGTTAGGCAAGTAGTGACTATGGTTAGGATCAGTCTCCAGGAAATTAATGGAAGCCAATGGAATGTCCCCAAAAAGCATGGAAACCCAACGAGTGTGAATCAATGTGCGTTATTATGGTACTTTTCTGTTTGTCCCATAGAGGGCACAGCAGACCACATTCTATCTGAATGCATGATTCTTTAAAATGCAGATGGTTTATGTTGTGGTCATATTATTTAATTTGGTGGGTATCTGTGGTAAATATTAATTATAATTTCACATTGATCAAGAGGCAGTTTCTGAAGTAAAACAGAAAGAAAGAAAAGTATATACTATAGGAATTAGCAGGGTTCTAAAAAGAAATCCCTCTACCTATGCCATCAATATACAAAATTCTATCCAAAATGCAGAGACAATATATGCACAAGGAAGACATTTTACTGACTGTTTAAACAGTCAGTAAAATGCATATTTGATTTAACAAAATCAAACAGTAACTATGGTGTAAATTAGAAATACTCTGGCTCTTGTTTACACTATGGTTGCAAGGTAAAAGCTATGGAATTACCTCTACATATCTCATATCTGCAGCCCATGTCCATGACCAGGAAGTAAAATGATAAAATTTTCAAACTAGGGAAACCTAGTTGTAATTTCCAGCAAAGTCCCAGGCCATAAAAATATGTTACACTTCTATGGGGTATTAATTGTTAATACATAAGATATTTAGAACACCATGTTACCTTTTATTGTATTGAAAAGGCTATATTCACTGAAAACAAAGCATTAAAATTAATTAGTTTCACTTTCATTTTTGACCAGCTCTGAGTCCACTCCTGCCCCCCACTCCTCCTTCAGAGTTCTATCACAACACAATCAGCATCCCGCTAATGAAACTAGTTTAGTTTAGTTTATTTTAATGGGGCCATGTGCAAACACATTAATCTCATAAAAGAAGAGATGCTTTACACCAGATTTACCTAAAGCTAGTTTCCATCTGCAGTCTCTGGGCAGGTTACAAACAATTAAAATACATTTAAGTATCAAACCATGCATTCTCCCATTCTTTCATTTAAAAACATTACACTCCACATTTCCACATTTAAAAGTACCCAAATATATGTCAAAAATTACCATATAAGCTACCACGTGCAAATAAGTGTTGAAAGAGTTGACTCCCTAAAAGGACTTTTCTAACATTATAAGAAAGGTCCCTCAGGTCAGAGGAGAGGAGAGGTCAGTCTGTCTGGGAACTTGTTCTATTCTTTAATGCCCTTGTTTGAGAAGGTTGTCTGCGCAAAGGCTGAGCTACATCAGGGGAGTCTGCAGTCATTGTGACTTGTGGACCTGGATGTTCTGGTGGTCTGCTCAGAGCAAAGCTGGACAAATGGTGCAGGTGCAATATTGTTTAAAATTGTTTATATTAATCAGACATCCAAATACACAATCAAGTTCTCAAAGTTTAACATTTTATATTTTGTAAGAATTTGACAATGATGATGCTTTAGTGGTTTCTTGTCTAGCACTTTACTGCTTGATTATACAGAGATTTTAATGGTTTTAATGTTGTCTCTGTTGCTTGAGACCACCTGGAAATGCAACAGTTCATATGAGAAATGATCATAGCATCTAGATAAATCTTTGCTGCATCATAGTTCAGTGTATTTTGAATATGTCTAAAGACATACATTGTATTTCACAGTGTTGCAGACTTTTTTGATGTGCTTTTTGAACCCAAACATTGGATCCAACACAACCTCTAAATATTTAAATTCCTCCACCACTTTCATTTGCTTGTTTTTGACAAAGATGCATGGGAAGGATTTCGATTTTTTGTTTTTTTGTAAAGTACCATCGTTTTATTAACATTTAAAGTAAGAGATGCAGACTCAAGCCAATCAGTAATTTTGGTCATAACATCAGAGAGTTTGGCAGCCACAGTAGTGGCATCATTTCCATGCACATAAATAACGGTGTCATCTGCATACATTTGGACTTCCACATCACCACACACCACAGAAAGATTGTTAATATAGATGGTGAACAACAATGACCCAAGAACAGACCCTCGTGGGACACCCATGTCACAAGCTTGAGATGTTGAGAGCTTGTTGTGGACTCGTACACACTGAACACGCTCACTAAGATGTGATTATATCCACTGCAGTGCACTATGAGACAGAATGTAATTGCTCAGCTTTCTGAGTAGCACAGAGTGGCTGACCATGTCAAATGCTGTGCGTAGGTCTAAGAACATGGCCCCCACAATCCTGCCCTTGCCCAGCTTAGATTTTACCACCTCTGTAAAATAACAGCATGTTGTTTCTGTGGAATGATAACTACTGCACCTCGCATCAGGTTTGTCAAGTTGTAGTGTATTGCTTTGTATCATGCTTTTGTACATCTATGGAAAATTGCCATGCAGGAGCATGGGTGATGTAGGCTTGAGGGGCGGGCCTTGAACAAAATCAGATTGCTAACCGTAAGGAGGGTTCGAATAGGGCCTGAGAGAGATCACTAGATTACTCAAACATGCATGGATGACATCTAAAACCTCTTCAGGCATGGGAACAAAATTATAACATGGAAAGCTCCAAAAAATAATACAGTGCATAATACCCTCTTTTTAACTACAGTTTTGTGAAATCTATACCCTAACCTGTCACATGTACTTTAAGCCGAAAGAACCAATCAGAAAAAAACATATTTAAAAGTTTGTCTTTGTTTACTCCTTAAGCCTGCATGTCCTTCACACACTTCTAAATCATATCTATACTTTACATTACATTTCATCACAGCATCTGCATCTTCTGATCTTGTGAAGGAGACGCGGTGGCTTATCAGTCTACGGACGCCCCCCAACCCCCCTCACACCCCCACACACCCTTATCATACCACCCCCCACCCACCCTCACCCTGTGTCACTGTGTCAGTGTTCAGACAGGGAACACAGGCTCCTCATTATCAGCCCGGCACACCCCAGCGCAGACATGTAACAAACTCATTAGAGGAGGCTAATCAGGGGTATGGGGGAGGGGAGGAGGTGTAGGGGGAGGGCAGTCAGCTCCTGGACAAATGTCTCTGGTTGCACGCCACACGTCAGCAGGGCCCATAGCCTGAGCTCAGAGCTGTGTTTGTCTCTATGATCCCTGTGATTTAAGTCCTTGAAAAACATCAGAGAAATCACAGATTTCTGATTCATTCTGTCTGGACCTGCTTCTGCCACAGCGGCCCTGATGAAGACACGCCTGACATTCTGTACCAATGGCCCCACTGACTATTACCAAAGTAAGATTTCTAGCCTATTTTTTTCTATTTTTGTTTTATTTTGGTGTTGATAATTGTTCTTCCTGGGTGGACACAACCTAGCAACCATAAGGTTAACAACGGCCAAAACCAAAACTTGTAAGAATTGTTATGATTATTATGACTTTATTATGATTAATAAATTACATAAAATGAAAGAATATGAAACCCACTCCAAAAACGCAGATACAGAATATCATAATAGTTCGTTTGCTGAAAGTAAATGAACTCCGTTCTCTTCCCTCTCTCATCGCCCTCCCCCTCTCCCTCCTCCCTGAGCTCACATCAGATCCCCTCTGCGGGTGTACAGTAGGATTACATCTGGACAGGCACACCGCTCATTTATATAAGCCCATAAAGAACATGCCTTGTGCTGCCTGTGGATGGCGCTCCAGAGACCCCCTCTACAAATTCCACCCAGGAGCATCGTAGACTATATCCAACATGGAGCAACTTTCACTGTAATATTTCTAGAGTTATAGGTAAATATATGGCTTTAGTTTGAAGTATAAATGGTGGATTTGGTAGAATTGATTTGGTCATAATTGTAGACAGAAACCCAGGTGACGTAAGGATATTTCAAAGTCCTGATGATATAGTGAGTGTTACATGAAGGACTCTGTATGGATTTAAAGAGCATTTGTTTTACCAGGCCTCCATCAATCTGTAAGTGAACATGCTGTACATAACGACACCAGCTGTCGATCTGGTCCAGACCAGACCTGGACCTGGTTTAGTTTAGACCTGGTTTAGTCCTGGGTTAGTACTGGTTTAGTTTAGACCTTGTTTAGACCCGGGTTAGTACTAGTTACATATACAGCTGAAACCAGAAGTCTATAGACTATACAAAAAGACACATATACTTTTTTTCTCACTGTCTGACAGTGAAATCAGACTAGACTTTTCCTGTTTTAGGTCAATTAGGATTACCAAAATTATTTATATTGGCTAAATGCCAGAATAATGACCAAAGGATTTTTCATTACTTTCTTCAAAGTCAGAAGTTTACCATACAGTAAGATTACTATGCATTTAAACGATTTGATTCTGATAGGTTTATTGACAACATTTGAGTTAATTAGAGACACACCTGTGGATGTATTTGAAGGCACACCTGAAACATACTGTTTCTTTGTGTAACATCATGGGAAAGTCAAAAGAAATCAGCCAAGATATCAGGAAGAGAATTGTGGACTTGCAGTCTGGTTCATCCTTGGGTGCAATTTCCAGATGACTGAAAGTGCCACATTCATCTGTTCAAATGAAGAGATGAACGTGCTTTGGTCTGAAATGTGCATATCAACCCAAGAACAAAAGCAAAAAACCTTGTGAAGATGCTGGCAGAAGCTGGTAAGAGTGTGTCACTATCCACAGTAAAACGAGTACTGTACTGACATGGGCTGAAAGGCCACTCTGCAGGAAGAAGTCATTACTCCAAAAGAAACATAAAAAAGCCAGATTACAGTTTGCAAATGCATACAGGGACAAAGACCTTAATTTTTAGAGACATGTCCTGTGGTCTGATGAAACTAAAATTGACTGTTTGGCCATTATGAGTATCTTTACGTTTGGAGGAAAAAGGGAAAAGCTTGCAAGCCTGAGAACACCATCCCAACCATCGTTACATTTGGAGGAAAAAGGGGGAAACTTGCAAGCCTGACAACACCATCCCAAGTGTGAAATACGGGGGTGGCAGCATCATGTTGTGGGGTTGTTTTGCTGCAGGAGGGACTGGTGCACTTCACAAAATAGATGGCATCATGAGGAAAGAACATTATGTGGAAATACTGAAGCAAAGATCTCAAGACATCAGGCAGAAAGTTAAAGCTTGGGCACAAATGAGTCTTCCAAATGGACAGTGACCCAAAGCATACTGCCAAACTGGTTTAAGGATAACAAAGTAAATGTTTTGGGGTGACCATCATAAAGCCCCGATCTTAGTCCTATTGTACTTGGCTCAGTTACCCCAGTTCTGTCAGGAGGAATGAGCCAAAATTCCTGCCAACTATTGTGAGAAGCTTGTGGAAGGATATCCAAAACATTAGACCCAAGTCATTCAGTTTAAAGGTAATGGTACCAAATACTAATGAAATGTATGTAAACATCAACATCAACAAGTAATGAAAAATTGTCTAAAAAATCCTTCTCTCATTATTCTAGCATTTAGCAAATATAAATAATTTTGGTAGTGCATGTAAACTTCTGGTTTCAACTGTACATAGCATTCAACACAGTGTAACATTTCTGGTGGTGGGCATGCCATCTGCATGTGTCCATGGAGACAGAAAAATAAAAGTGCCTAGAAGGTAGAAAAGCGCTATATAAATGTGACCATTTTTAAACATTCTCCATGGAGATAGATGTTTTATGGCATGTGGACCATTTTAGGCAAAGTCTGAGTTTTTTTCTTTTTCCAAGTTTTTATAAATTATTTATTTTGCAATAAAATTGCCTGTGATGCTTTTGTCTTTCTTTCTGTACTGCTGAAATGTTAGACATTGGGGCTTTAGGACATTGTACCTTATTCTGAGCACATTCTATGTGTTCTTAGCTTATTGCTATTGCATTTATTTCTTTATGCAATCATTATTTGTCATATGGCCGTGGTGTTATAATGGCTCTTCAGCTCCGTGGTTGCTATAGAAATAGGCTTGGCTTGAATTTCATTTAACACATTATTTGTTAGAATCAGTACTTCTAAAAATTTACCACTTTACTACATTATTTACCGCTTTACTACCCGAATACTTCTAAGTAGAATGAAAAACAGGATAGTTTGATTGGAATAGGCTCCAGGCACTTTTTCATTTATGTTTCATTTATGTTTCTTTTTTATTTTCATTATTATTTATATTGCAGATTCTCACTGAAGGCATTGAAACTATGAATGCACACATACATAATGTAGCAAAATAAACTGAAAATATATTGTTTTAGATTTTAAAAGATTAAAAATAGCTATTCTTTACTTTGAACTCTGGTTTGCCCTCTTGACATTTCTTGACCCAGACAAGACACACCTGTGAATTGAAAACCATTTCAGGAGACTTCATCATGAGGCTCACTGAGAAAAGGCCAAAGGTTTGCAGAGCTGTCAACAAGGCAAAGGGTGGATACTTTAAGGATATGAATATAAAATATAAAAATCTTTAGTTATTTAGCTTTCTTATCTTTACACATAATTTCATACATCTGCCGTAATATATTTGATGTCTTCTGTATTTATATAAAATGTAGAAAGTAAACATAAAGAAAAAAACATTGAATAAGAGGGTGTGTCCAAACTTTTGACTGGTTCTATCTCTGTGACAGCAATACAAACATGAGTTATGTTAGCACTACCGCAGCTTATGTAGTGTGGCTGTCATGAGGACTGGGACTGTTACACTCACTGCTGCTGATCCTCAGGTCATTTATAGGGCCCATAAAAAAACGCGCGTGTGTATGTGTGCGTGAGTGTATGGGTGGGTATTTATCACATTGTGGAGACAGAGATATTTCAATGATCACTTCATGAGGATCTTTTGCTTAAAGGCAAATAGAACTAGTTAGTTATAAAGTAAAATATGAAAAACTGAACTAGTTAGTTATGAAGCCGGCCTACTCTGCAAAATTTACTTAACCATGTTATAACTGTTTTCCCTTCTCATTTACCCTCTCGAAGTGGAGTGATTCATGTATGTTTGAGCAATCTTTAAACGCTTATTTTCAAGATGCCATATTGCTGTTCAACCCCCATTTTCACTGTCACTGGTACACGCCCACTACTCTGTACTTACTTCATTCTTCAATTTTATTTTCTTAATTGGTGATACGTGTAGGATTCTGCCGTGTTGTGTAGTCATTTTGGTACTAATGGAAAAAAAAAAATCCAGCAGCTTGCTAGCATGATCTGTGGCTATCTATCAGAGGTGCCGACAGCTGCATGACTCTTTGTTGTGATGATGTTTACGATGACGTCGGCTCCCATTGCGCACCGCAATTTTCTAATGTGAAAGTCAATGGAGGTATTAATATTGTGATTTAAAATGTGCAAATTATCATTATTCACGGGTGTGATAGATTATAATTATATAGCAGACACAAGCACAATATGTCTGCTTTAAACCCTTTGTAGTGGTTCAAAGATATTCCTCACTTACCCCATGCATTCTGAGCATCCTCATTATTCACCGCAATGAATTTGAGTACTGAGCATTGAGAATAATTTGACAGTACTAGCATGCTAGCGTGCACTTCCCAATTATCAGACAATAAAACTATTTATCATAGTTTTACATCAGTTAAGTAGCAGTTTGTGGAAGTACACAAATACAGGAAGTAGCGCAGAGTTCTAAAACAGAATTCCCTCTTCCTATGTCATCAACATGGAAAACTCCATCCAAAATGAATTGAAAATTAAATATTGATTAAACAAACAAATTAATCTATTCTTATTAGTCTAATCATAACTATTGTGTAATTTAGACAAACTTTGGCCATTGCTAACAGTATGGTTGCTAGGTAACAGTTTTGGAATTATCTCTTCACATCTGCTGTCCTTGTCCAACCAGGAAGTAAAAATATAATCTACACCAAATTTCAACTTCAAAAAGCTCCAAAATAAAAAAAAGTGACTGTGTGTGACTGTGCACATTTCCGACTGCGTGAGTGTTGCACGTTTATGTGTGTGCACGACTGTGTATGAGTGTGCACGTTTATGAGTGTGCACATGTATGGGTGCTCGTATATGAGCATATATATGTTCATATACGTGCATTTATATGAGCGTATATATGCACGTGTAAGAGTGTACATATGAGTGTGCACGTGTATGAGTGTA
>KN486758.1:0-29627 GCA_000787095.1 Periophthalmodon schlosseri | reverse complement strand
AACCGACGCGCCGGACGCCACAACCAGGAAGTGCACGGTCCGTTCACAAAAAGGAGACATTTTAGGGAGCAGCCAAAACAGTCAATTTAATCTGGAAAAAAAAGGTCAAATGATGGACCAAGACCGACCGAAGAAAAAATAGGAAAAATATGTCAAAATGCAAAATAGTTTTTAGGTAAACAAAGCCATTTTCAGTAAATTAAGTTATTACCTGCCTGGTGAACGAGAGCAGATAAAACACCCGTGGCCATTTGTAAATATTTAAACAGGAAGAAGCTGACAAATAATCGAACACCATTTTTTTTTTACATCTCTAACGCACATTTCCATTAAAAGACTGATGTTTGCTTAAAGCTACCAGTCGTAGGTTTATTTGTTTTTTTTTTCTCCAGTAAATAGCAGGTGGCCTTTGTTCCGACTCACCTGTTCTGTCTGGTCTTCTTCTGTCTGACCAAAGCTGGCTGCAGCAATGTAGAGCGCCTCTAGTGGTGATATGTGAGAATACAACAAGGCCTCGTCAGCCAGTCTAATTACAGAATCGTGCACTTAAACTGTAACGAGACGCTGCACAGTGGTCTGTAGGGGTCAAAGTGCATCTGTAACTTTGCTGTTCTCTGTGCTGTGACCATACAGTGTATAAAGAGGTGGACTAAGAGAATGTGATGTCACTCACAGTGAAATGAAGCTGATCGAGGCTAGAACAGTTACAGGGCGAATTTGGAGTCAAGTTCTATGTTTGGAATTCTGAACGCGAGTATCATAGCAACCAAAGAGCCAATCTGGGACTTACCTTAAACAGCGACAGGAGCGACCTCGGGGAAAAAGGCCCCTTGTCTGTTATTAATTTTCATATCTTGATTTAGGGACAAAATAGTGAAATAAAAATACCAGGATCAAGTAGAGCGGGTTAACACGAACATTTTAACAATAGATACGGAATTAGAGTCGATGGAACGGGAAGCGTGCACATAATCACTTCTTATTTGGAACGCGGCGGCTAGCGAGTTAGCTACGTCCATTTATATATACAGTCTATGGCTGTATGACAATGATTCTTAGTTTTGACAATGCACAATGTCCCTCCTCACTCTTTACCCTATTTCAGTCCAACCATTTCCTGAAAAAAATATGAGAAAGTAAAGGAAAACTGTAATATATGAACACTTTGTCTGGCTATGACTCATTGGGTATATTATAAAGTGATGATGCAAGGACGACATTCAACAGAAGAGAAAATTCCTCTATATTTCCACCATTTTCCTGCTCCGTGCCAAATCCCAATCAGTTTTCCAGTTCGTATATATGACTTCTTTACTGTGGACACTGAACAGACGATCCCATTTGGAAGAAAGTATTCACACACTTTAATCAATTATCACATGAATATCCAGCTTTTTACACTAGTGTGACGTCGCTGACGGCCTGAAGTACTGCAGGGCTGTCACATGAACTGCAAAGTACCACTCAGATGTACTATGCTTAAACAGTACAGCCGTCTAATGAATATACTGTTGTTGTTGTTGTTGTTGTTGTTGTTGTGTTTAATAATTAGTTTCACCCTTTAATTTCAAAATGTGTAGTACTTGTAGGATTGCAGTTGTACTTAGTAGCTTTAGAATGTAAAAGTAAATATTTCAAAAAGAGGCATTAGCTCCATCTACAATAGTAAGTGACAGTGAAAGTAGTTTCTTCAAAAGTAGTAATAGTAGATTGCAGTAAGAAAATGTTGTTGTCTGACGAAAATATTATGAAATCGGAGCCTTCGCTGTTTACTAATTATATGCAAACTGTTCTACTGACAGAAATCTTCGAGTCCCGTTCACCTTATTCCAGAAGTCGCTGTGGCCGCGTTGTATTATTTTGCATGGAGCTGCCGATCTTGACAGTAAATACGTTCTACAGGGACTACAGAGCCGCTTTACAGCCTCCCAGAGACAGGGGGCAGTGTTGACTTGTTGTCGCACATGAACGTAGAAAGTTTTTCACAAATCAACCTACTTTATATCGTATTTTGGCGTCGAAACAGAATGAGGTCAGTAGTACGTGAGTTTATACAGAAATCCCCGTCTCGCCTCTATCCTCGTGCTCATTTTCAGACGCTAAATGACGCTAAAGTGAAGGTGAGATCTGGACAGGACAGTGACGACGTCCCTGCGGCTCCGTGTATCCGCTGCAGTGACGGGCTCCGTGCGCCGATGTGGTCCCCGTGCGTTAAACTCCTGTCACTCTGAGTTAGCTGGATCTGTTAACGCGACATCATCTCACGGACACGGGTCAAACGTCCCCGGGGACTAAACGTCAAACGCACGGCCGAAAACGGGCGGCTACGATGTTTGGATTTAATCAGGAAGGAACGATACGAACACACGTAATCTCTGAGATGTTGAGTATTTCTATATATTAGCTTTAAAACAAAAAGTTAAAGATGCCCTACGTAGATTTTCTGCTCGTCTCCATTGACATGAGTTATTGCTTTGCCTGGAATATTCCACAGTATGGCATTATGACGACAGTGGCTCGGTTGGTAGAGTTTGTCCACTGATCCGAAGGTTGGCGGTTCAAATCCCGCTATAAACGTAAACTTCACCGGTTGAGCGGTCAGATCCGGTGACCCACGGGTTGGCGGTGCGATTCCAGCTCTCACAGATGAATGCTGTGGTTGTGTCCTTGGGCAAGACACTTAACCCACCTCGCCCCCAGTGTCTGCGTGCACTGGTGTATGAATGCGCGTGTGAATGGGTGAGTGGTTCCTTGACGTAAAGTGCTTTAAGTGCCTTGAAGGTGGAAAAGGTCTGTATAAAAATGTGATAATTTACCATAAACTTATCCGTTGCTGTGGAGACAAGCAGGTGGCGCCACCGAGCCAAGTTACAGGTCAGATCTTCGGAGAGGCGACCCTTCTCACATTAAGAACGCAAGTGTGAACTATTAGCGATATAACATAATAAAACATCCGTAACTGAGTAAATGCAAGACAGATGAGAGTGGAACATTCTAGGCAAAGCTGTAACAAGCAGAACACCATAAACCAGAAAAACTTACAGAGTGAACCTTTAAAAATTATCGCAACGAGTCATGTACCACCTGATGACATCATGCAGTGGAACCAAGCGTTTGAGGCGGTCTAAGTATGCAGAATGACCTCAACATGAGTGAATGAAAAACACAACTCCAGATATGTTTTTTGATGACGCAGCAATTCTAATGTGATTAAAATAGGTTGGGTTTATTGAGTAGCCCCTTTGACAATTTGGTGAAAAAACCCAATCTTGTTTATAGCCAAAGGAGATGATCCCACGTGAGCATATGGCACATCTCCACTCTTTTATACAGTTTAGTTTAGCGAGTCCACAAGCAGAATGAGGATATACACAGTGGGAAAATTAGACCTAAACATTCCTTTTACGGCCTATAGGAACATAACCGAAGGACGCGGAGCTGGAATAGCCGACTAAAATATAATATTACGGGGTTCAGATGAGGTTCGAGGAGAATCTGAGTAAGATGACCAAACAAGGAAGAGGAGGTAAGAGGAGAGGGGCAGGCAGACAGAGGTTTGTCAAAGTCACGGGAAAAACAAGAATGCAGGAAGAATCTGGGGTTAGGTTAAACAACAAAGAGCTTATCAAACATATGGAGTGTCACACGGAGGAAACAGGACACGCTCAAGCAGCTCATGAATCTACATACATGACACTGGAGTAGGAGCCATTACTGAGTTATGTGAGGAGTTGTTTAAAGTTACTTGTAGTAGTAATATATAATGTAGTAGTATTAACAGTAGTAGTAGTAGTACCTGTGCTCAGGTCTGTGGCTCCTGTGGCTCAGAGACTTTAAAGCAGCTCTGCTTGTTACAAGTCTCTCCATGGACCAGCACCAAAGAACATCTCCCACATGTTAGAGCCACATGAACCATCTCACACTCTGAGGACTTCAGGGACCGGCCTCCTGCTGGTGCCCAGAGTCAGGACTAAACCAGCACTAATCCAGGACTAAAGGAGGACTAAACCAGGACTAAACCTGGGGAATCAGTGTTTCAGTTTTCTGCAGCTAAAACCTGGAACATTCTTCCTGAAGATGTGAGACAGGCCTCGACTTTGACAATGTTTAAATCCAGGCTCAAACGGTTCTGTTTAGCTGCATGTGACTGAAAGGGTTTGATTCTGCCTCTTCTCTTTTAATGTTAATTTTATGATGTTTATTTGTGATTATTTATGTTTTAATTTGTTGTATTGTGATTTTAATGTCTTTCTTATTCTGTAAAGCACTTTGAATTACTTTGTGTATGAATTGTGCTATACAAACAAACTTGCCTTGCCTAGTAGTAGTAATAGTTGTAGTAATAGTTGTAGTAATAGTAGTAGTAGTAGTAGTAGCAAAACAACAGTCATATACAGTATTTGACTGTTATTAAAAAACACCACCTGTCTCACACACCTTATTCATACTTGAGGTGCTCAGTGTCTTGCCCAGTGACACAACAACAGCACTGGTCAGATAGGGGATCGAACCGTCAACTTTTCCTTTTTAGAAGAGAATCACTAAAGGTAGAGGTGCAATGTGGATTCAGTCACTCCAACGAGTCAAATATCAGATATATCGTCAGCTAATTCATTCAAAAATTATCTTTGAACTACGGTTACCTCAAAGGGTCAAAACTCAAACCGCCGCGACCTTAAATGGCGAAAAACTGTGGAAGCCCGTGAGGATCAAACCAACTTTAATCTCCTGATGGTTTTTGTGATAAGCCAATCGTGTGATGTTTTATCTCAAACCTGTATCCAAACGCATTCCTACAGATTTTTTTTTTTTAAACATGAAAGAATAAAACGCAGACAGAACGTTTCAGGTCAGTTTTTAGCTCCTATTCGTCGTCTCAAACATCCTCATCGTCTCAGTGGCGCTCACAGCTAATCCTCGTCCTGTGACTTCATCAAAACAGCTCCATGACACAAACAAACAACATGATTTTACCCATGGGTGAGAAACTGTTTATAAGTTAGTACTGAAAAACTGCAAATTCTCATTATTTACTTGTTTTTATTGTTGAAAAATTGCTGTGTGAATAACTACAAGTAAGAGGATAGGAGGTAGGAGATAGGAGGTAGGAGATAGGAGATAGGTCAGGGGTCTGCAGCCACTGTCTAAAGAGCCACGTGCGGAGCTGATGAGGTGAGGAGGAGGAGAGAGGAGATGAGGAGAGAAGAGAGGAGGAAACAGGAGAAGGTGAGGAGGAGGGAAGGAGAGGAGACGAGGAGAGAAGAGAGGAGGAAACAGGAGAAGGTGAGGAGGAGGGAAGGAGAGGAGACGAGGAGAGAAGAGAGGAGGAAACAGGAGAAGGTGAGGAGGAGGGAAGGAGAGGAGACGAGGAGAGAAGAGAGGAGGAAACAGGAGAGGAGGAGGTGAGGAGGAGGCGGCTCTTTAAAGCCTCCTGTGTGGCTCTTTGCAGTTTGATTGAAAAAAAAAAAAAAGTTACAGAAAAAAAATGTTTGGGTAAACTTTATTTATTAAGTTTGTATTTGACAGTGTTTGTGTTTGTAACAGAAGGATTAATTCTTCTGATTTCACATTTATATTCATTCTATTATCACTGTTCGTCTGAGCAAATCCCAGGCACCACATCGGAAAGAATAATGATCATTTTGAGTAAATATTACACATAAAATGCACCAGAATGCAGGAAATTTCATATAATTTGCTCAAAACCCCCAGACGCCCTAAAAACACTTGAAATAAGTTCACAAAGTTCATAAATATAAAATGTTACATATATTTATAATGTGTTAACAGCTGCAAACAGTTGATTTACTTCTTTTAAACACATTTCTTAATCACTTTGTCTCGTTACTTGTAAAAAACATTGGCTCTTTTTAACTTTCATTTGGTTCGAAATGGGCCAACAGCATTTTCAGATCATCATCCTCAAACGCAGAACAATACGGGAAACAAACTACAACTTTTACGACGCTAATGATGAAGGAAGGAACTCGTATCACAGTTCAAATCTCATAAAAGTCGACTTTACTTATGATGCTCCCATTAAAAACAGAACTGTGTCTCTAGACGACACGAAAATACAATGACAGAGCTCCAAACTACGCAAAAATAAAATATCTTTGACGTTTTATTTGCAAACTGTTATTGGGATAATAACGCAAAGTTATTGTTGTAATTATTCCCAGTCTGTCGCGGTAATGGATCCAGCTGCTTCCACAAACGAGCAAACGAGCCGTATTAGTTCTATGGAGGAAGTGTGGGTGTTGGGCGACAATAGTTTAACCAGAAATACTCTATTAATTAAAGTTTACGTGGCCAAAAAGTCCCTTGTGTAATCAGAGAATGTGAGGCCGGAATGAACTTGTTATGATTTTACCAGGACAAGCCGAACACGTACGAGAACGGAATGACAAAAAAACACGGCACTCCGATCCGATCAAACCTCCCACGCTCCGGCTCTCTCCCGCTGCGGTATTTCATGTGGCGGGAGCCGTTCTGAAGCACTCGACCGAATCAACCGTCAGACGCGCACACTTTGTTAATTCTCTCGCGCGGATGTTTCGGACGTGACAGAGAAAAAAGACGTCTGGGAACGTCACACGCAGTCGTTTCAGCGCGGTTTTCGTCCGACAGCGTCTCTGATTGGATAAAAATGTCCGTACCCGGCAGTTGCTTCGTTATGGTTCAGATTCAATAAAATTTTTAAATGTGTAGGCCACAATCAAAACGAATGGTCATGGTCGCGGTTTTATACGGCGCTTTTCCACCTTCGAGACACTCAAAGCGCTTTACGTCAAGGAACCACTCACCCGTTCACACACACGTTCACACACCGGTGGACGCAGACACTGGGGGCGAGGTGGGTTAAGTGTCTTGCCCAAGTTCACAACAACAGCATTCATGTCTGGGAGCTGGAATCGCACCGCCAACCTGTGGGTCAGTGGATCTGAGCGCTCATTTTCATTTTCATTGAATTGACTTATTTATTTCGAGCGCATGTATCGAGGACATTTAATGCACATTTCGCAGTTTTTTTCTTATTTAAGCTCGAAAAGGAGTGGGAAGAAAAAACGTATTAAATCCCACCCGTTTTCCATTAGGACATAAATTAAATGCTTTGTTTAAGCTTCCTATTCTGTTGAAAAAAGGGAAAATACCAACTCAACCAATGATGTTTAAGTCGAGAGCGGGATTTGAACTGCCGAGCTTCAGATCAGTGGAAAAACACTTTACCGCAGAGAGACAAAATCATTAATTTGATCATTACCGTATCAGAATCACCAAAAGCGTTTTACGTAAATCGTGTTATAACCAAAACAAAACTATAAATACATTTGTAGCAACGGTCACACGCCGTTTTTGACACTGTAGCCTGGAAAAACTGAGACCGTCTGCATCAGGAAAAACATTTTTTTTGCATAAATAATGTTACACAGTTACGCAATGTCCAAAAACGCTCGCGCTACGTCCATTTTAGCCGTAACGCAAACTGTAACACGCACGCACAAACTGGAACACGTTACCTCATCCTCGCAGCGCTCTCCTGTCTCTGTCACGTCCAAACTAAACCAAACATATTTTGCTTATGTTGCATTCTGGGTACATGATGTAGTGGACCCATAATAATTACGATAATAACAACATCAGGACGTTTCTCCGAGGACTGTCTGTCTCTACATTTCTGACCCATTCGACCTCGCGGGTTTGCGCCGTGAATAAGCCCCTCCTCTGGCCTGTCCGCGCGTTTCGTTATTTCACTCTCGCTCCGTGACGTCAGATTCAGTATTTTGTTATGTGTCCGTTGCCTTTCTTCGCGCTGCCTCCTTCTGCATACCAGCTCCACTCGTTCAAAAACAGCCACATACAAAGCTCTATTCATGCGTTCCTGCAAGTCGGATCTGAATCTCTGCGGTGCTTTTCAAAAAATATCAGAAAGAATTTAGAAACGACAAAAAAATAACTAAATTAATATTGAGCTCATAGTTAAGAACGATTAAGGTGCGAGTCTGTGTCTGAGGTGGCACGTTTCCCGCATTATTCAGTGGAAATAGAAAGTTTAAACCATACTTAAAAACACAGAGGTGAACGTTTACTTAAGTAACAGTAGTAAAGTACTGTAGCCTACTTAAGTACACATTTTAGGTGTCTGTACTTTACTTAAATATATATTTAAACTGGATACTTTTTACTTTTACTTCACTACATTTGAGAGCAGGTGTCTGTGTTTTCTACTCCACTACGTTTTTGAAAAAGACGTTAAAGAAGTTAAAGTATTTTTTTATTATTGTTTGAGACCTGCTGAAAAGGTTGATGGCGTATTTTAACATATTCATAGTTTGAGCAGACAAAAATATACAAAAAAACCCCCAAAAAAACAAAACAGCTAAAAAAAAACCTATTGAGTCAATTGTTTATGTTGAACAAAATTCAGCACAAATCTTTTTTAAAAAAATCACTACATTTGAAACCTTATAAGACTCTTTAAGTACATTTTCAAACAGGTACATTAATACTTTTACTTTTTTTTTACTAGATTTTTTCACATGATACTTTTACTTGAATATTTTTTTGCGCCATTATCTGTACAAACAAAACTGAAAACTTCCACCACAGCTTGAAACCATACGGAATATTCTCCGTTTGTGGAGATGCTTTTCAGTGCAATTAAAACAAAGAAAATGAAAAACATACTTGTAATTTTGTCATTTTTTTTGGCTAAAAAGTAACATACTGGGTCTAACTGCTCACTCTTCCTTCGTGCTTCATTAAGGCGTATTAATAGTGTAAATATATATAAAGTCTTACGCTTACTTCTACATTTAAAGTAGTAACGCAAAGATGTCTGTGAGATTGGCCCCCAGCTGCTTGTACTGACATCAGTCCCTCCTGCCCGTTTAGCCTCTTCACTGGGGGACAAGTGTACGACAAAGGGGGGCCCCTCACCTCTGAACCTTGCCCTCCAGCCGACAGGCCCGATCCCGACGGCTGATACGGAGTCTGCATTTCAGAGCGAGACCAGACCTGCTCTTTCATTCTTCACACGAGCGGCCCCTCACATCACGAGCCCCTCGCCGCAATCTACGGCCGACGCGTTTTTCTCTGTGTCAAAACAAACACACACATCTCCAGGATACGGAGAGCAGTGACGCAGGTACGGTACGAAGAGACTCAATCAAACTGGGTTTCATACTGAGAGGGTATTGTTTCAGAAATAATTGGACTGGAAGGTAAAACGTGATCTAATTGAGTTGGTGGTTTAGTAAGTTCTTGCGTTTGGAAAATGCAAATCTATGTACAAAGTAGTGGTTCAGAACTTCTACTGGTTTAAGAGAGCAACGATGGTTCTTAAGTTCTTGGTTCTAGTTAAGACCATGTTACCTGTGTAGCTCTCTCTTAGTTTAGCTGGTATTTTCTTTACCTTGGTTTAAATATCAGTTAATACGTACGTCTAGAGCGTAATAAGGGAGTGTGGCGTCACCCGCAGCGTTCGGCTCCGTCATATCCCACATTTGGAATTCCAACTGCGAGTATCATAGCAACCAAAGAGCCAATCCGGAGCTAGGCCCGCACCGCCGGTTTAGCAGGGAGCGGGCACTTAGCAACGCTGTCAATCAAACCTGTTGCTAACGCTAGCGGGAACGACCTCGTGGCAAGAAAGCGCCTGATTTTTCTGTTACTAATGTTCATATCTTGATTTACGGACGAAATAGCCAAATACAAACCCCAGGATCACGTAGAGCGGGTTAATACGAACATTTTAAGATCAAAATGACGAGTCTGACAGCAGCAGTTACGGAGAGAGGGGGCGACAGTTTTTCAATAGAAAGTGAATTAGAGCCAGAGTCGATGGAGCCGGAAGCGCGCCCACGATCACTTCCTATTTGGAACGTGGCGGCTAGCGGGTTAGCTATGTCCATTTGTACATACAGTCTATGGTACTCGACAAACATTAGCGTAGCATGTACAAACTTAATTCCGTAATAACTGAGTCTAAAGCCTCAGTATCCATCTGTGGGAGCTGGAATTGAATCACCAAACAACTGAGCTACTGTCGACCGCATAACTCCCCGCGCTCGTGATTACACTTATAAAACACAAATATATCTTGACAATATACAACTGTGCTACTCGTCTGTTGGCAGTTATCTTTACCGTTTGAAATCTTGAATATAAATCACTTTATAACTTTCCTCCCTTATCTCATCGCATTCTTTGGCACCACTGGACACACACATGTTTCACACACACGCGCAATTAGCCGAGGAAATACTGGATCAAAACGCGATAAGCCGCCGCTCTGTGCAGTGAAATTACTACCGCTGTCATAGTAACCATCCAGCCAGTAGTATTTACACAATAATAACTCAACTTTGTGACTGCTTTAAGAGCTTGCTGCAAAGAGTGTTGAAATCAAGACCTACTTTCTATGGTGAAAGTGGAACCAAATGGCCAGATTAATCAAAACGGCATGGCTTTCTCAAAAACCCAAGTCGTTTATTCGAGATTGAAAGTTAGTCCAGGAATAAATCATTGTAAAGAGGCACAACGAGCAAACAAAGCGCCTATTTGTTCATTGTTGGGCAGCTCGGGGGCGGGGTTTTTCTCCACACGAACAGCTGATCACCAATCAATTTCAAATCAAGACTGTATCGGGGGTCGAGGCGATATCTTTTTGTTACGGTAAAAGCTCAAAAACGCAGCCGAAACTAGTGCGCTTTCTTACAGTAACAATACAACAGTAGGGTATATTTAGACGTAAGCAAACTGATGGTAAACTGGCTGTACAAATCAATACGGAGGCATTAGCTTTAGCAACAGCTGCTGACAGAGCCGCTCCCATCTCACTGGAGTAAACAAGGTCATGTCTGTCTGACGTCCTTCACCTAAACAAGCTCCAGCCAGTTTTTTGTACAACTGCACCAAATTTCCCATAACGCCAGTGTCGCCGTACTGGAAAATCTGCACGGTTGCCATAGCAATTAACGATTCAAAGCAGAATATTATGTCTTTTGAATGGTCAGTAGTACTCAAAATGGTGCCTTTAAACAGGAAGCTGGAACAGTTTGCAGCTAATTGCTATATCAAAAAATGATATTTCTATTAGTCCATTATATTTCTTGATTGCTATGTTTTAAATCTATTCATTTCTATCTCCTGTATGTTAGAAGTTAAGCCACTGTTTTAGTTCATAGACATTTGTATTCTATCCTACTGTATGTTTTAACCATTTTTCACATAAACTTCAATGGGGAAAATGAATATAGCCAGTTTACACTTTTTGCCCCTATAGAAAAAAACGTGTTTATCAATTTCAGGTTCAGGTGACTGTATTTGTAACCGTAGGTAGATTTGTTTTGCAGCAATTTCCAGGTTTGGCATGAATACACATTAAGACAATACAGACACATAATCAAACATTCACACATTCACACTGGCTCAGAGTCACAGTCTAATAAATACATAAAACATATAAAAACAGAAGATTAAAGTCCAGTGAGGTTCATCTGATCATTTATTTGAATAGATACTAAGGTTTAGTTTGTTTTCACACCTGACAGTTTGGACGGAGTGGTCACGTGATGTCGCTATGACGTGTTCCATCAGCCGATGTAAACACGCTGGAGGCAGAACGACAGCGCCATCTGCAGTCCGACTTCTTCAGGACAGTATCCCAGGTGTGTGAGAGTAAAAAGGCCCCTCGTCCCGGTTTAAAGTCCCGTGTTGAAACTGTCAGGTATGAAAATAAACTAAACCTTGGTCTGAAAAACAAATCTATTAAAATAAGAAGAATAAAGTGTGACAATTTGTTCATGAGGATCTGCTAAAGGAACAAAGCTGTTCCTGTGACGCTTTGCTCTGCAGCTCGGTGCTCAGAACCTGCGTCGTGAAGAAAGGAGGTGGAACGCTGCAGATAGAGGATGGGAGTCACAGCTCACAACATCGGAGGCTTATACACTGCACCTGTCTGATGTACAGGGCTGCACCTGTCAACAGACGCTGTGATTGCAATGTTTCCCTGTCGAAGTAAATATAATCAACTTCAGAAGCAAACAGCAATTTTTTCCAATTTCTATTTTTAGACGATATTGATTCAGGGCTGAGAAGCAAAACCCACCAACCGAGCCAAGTCTCTCCATGTAAACAAAGCACTGGTCATGATTCCAGTATTCAGTGTCCATATTTCTTATTAAATATATTTATGAAAGGACTAAATGCAACTATAATAACTATTCTGATCTAGTTTGGTGGTTTTCTTGAAATACAAAAAGTCATATATGTATTTATTAAACGCTGTGCAGCTGTATTCCCACTATTATTAATGGAGGTGCTTCTTTGACCCTGTAAGTGCAGTGCAAACAGTTGAAAGTGCCATTTGAACACCTGTGCTTGGACCCATGTGTGTTTGAGTGATTAGATCATGTCCACGGCTCACACGGGTTAATGATTGTACACTACAGAGGAGGGGGGTGTAGAAGTGATGGACAGAGAGAGAAAGAGAGAGAGAGAGGTGTCCATGTAGTTTTTTGGCAGCGTCAGCCCCACAAACGTAATAACAATTCTCCACCACAAACGTAATACCTATGACATCTGTTTTATATTTGTGATTATTATTATTATTGTCCTATTTGTTAGCTTTCGTTAGCTTGTTTGTATTACAACAGGCTAACGGTTTTCCTTTGCCAAATCCTGAAAAACCTATTAATGCACAACACAGGGTGACGCTCTTGTCTTTGGCAACATGAATGGAACTGTATTTTAACTTTTACACTTTTACATGATTCTTGGTCTCAAAAGCCGTTCCTATAATTCTAATCTCAACGTCAGAACAGAACAGGAGAAAACAGAAAATGTTATTCAGATACGCTCAAGATTCCAGATCTTTCTTCAGCTACAAGAAATGAGATTTGAAACGTTCTGATAAAACAAAAGCTAACGTTTAATTAACCGTTTTACAATGAAGTGCAAATGTACGAATAAATTAAATGGGAGCTGGGCTGACGCTGTCCCAGCATTGGACCAAGATGTTTCCTTTGTGGTAGTTTTCTTCATAAAGTGTAGACCTGCTAAGTGTTGTGCAGAGGCGCTGCATGATCTGTTTTATGGATGTGGTAACAACTGTATTGACACTGAAATCTTTCAAATGCTATTATGTGTTGTGCAGTAAAACGTGGTTTAGAGCAATATGCTTCTCAAACTGTGGGTGGGTCCAAGCCTAAATTCCCTTAAACAATGGAATATGGACAGTTATAGGCAACTAATTCCATGATGACAATGCAGAGTGAAATTTTTAAGGACAAACAGTAACTCAAGTGAAACTCATTTACATTTTTGCACAGTGATATCAGTAGTATAAATAAATATATGATTTTTTTAGAACTGTAACTAGTAATGGATACTATGTTCCACTTTCAGACTTGTGACTGATGCAGTTCAAAAAGAGCATAGGCCTAAATGTGTTTCCCAAATATTCAAAGCGGAGAAATAAACTCCCACAAATGTAACAGGTATAACGTTTGTGAGAAATTTTGTTTGTGGCGGAGAACCGTTAGTATGTTTGCGGGGACTATTACATCTGTGGGTTTATTACATTAAGTTTTATTACATTTGTGGTAAATTATTACAGTTGTGTTTTATTACATTTGTGGGTCTTATTACGTTTGTGGGGTTTATTACGTTTGTGGGGTTTACAAACAGCCCTAACTTCAACTGCAGGTATTCCGTCGACTATAATTACTCCGTATAAACACATTTTGACCATAACTAAACAAAATAACAGACGCTTACTAACATTCAGAATCACTCTCAAACTTGAGTATTCATTCATAAATCCACATGCCTACATTACAGTCAGCGTTACGTGCCTCATACAGAGCCGTACCATCTGTTAGCGCTCTCAGAAACGCTTTGCTCTGCAGCGCCGCACATGTGTTTTCACTTAAAGCGCCTTAATCAGCCCGGACCTGCTGACTTCACTGTGGTCTGAGGAGAACGCATCCACACAAGACCCATTACTGGATCAGGAAAATGCCCCGGTATAAGGTCTATATTTGAACTACCAGTAATTCAACCGGGAGAGACAAAGAAACGAGGTACATCTGAACAATTTATGAAATATACGGGGCTGCACAAGACGTCACATTTGCGTCGAAATCGCAGTTTGTTCTGAAATTCACGGGTTTCTTGCGTTCATTTATCAGTTCTGGAGTCCTGGAGTTGTTTACAGTGTGACCTCTGAACAGAACACTACTTTTTAAACATGGCACAATTAGATAGATTACAAGTTAAAACAATGCAATGCCCCAATATAAGTGGTGTTTTTTGTATCAAGATTCAATTCAAAATACTTTGTACACGTCCAGGTGCGTTCACGTTTGAGAGAGGACAAATATGAAATGCTAAACTAATACAAAAATCACATGTATTTCAGAACGTGTAAAGGTCAAATGAAGCTCATCGTGGCTAGAGCAGTTATAGCTGGTTTGTCAGTGTTGTTCATCAAACCTGTTGCTAACGTTAGCGGGAGCGACTTCGGGGAAAGAAGGCGCCTGATTTGTCTGTTATTAATGTTCATGTGTTGATTTACGGACACAACAGCGAAGTAAAAACACCAGGATCATGTAGAGTGAACATTTTAAGACAAAAATGACGAGTCTGACAGCGGCGGTTACAGCGAGAGGCCGACAGTTTCTCAATGTAAAGCGAATCGGAGCCAGAGTCGATGGAGCCGGAAGCGCAGCCCACTTCTTGTTCACTTCTTACTTGGAATGCGGCGGCTAGCGACTTAGCTATGTCCATTTATATGTACAGTCTATGGGTCTGACAAAAAATACATAGAAACAGGATATTTTACTCTATGAAGAAAACATTTGATCTCATTTCTAGGCGTCTTTAAAATTTCCAAACTGACGACATTCAAATTGCGATTTTATTTCAGTTACAATTATGTTTTCAGTCATAAAATGAGTTGTAATGAAGCGCTTAGCATTTAGAGACGCCAGTTAGAAACAAGGGATAGTATCTATTTGTTCGGGAAAATAACACCCCCAGGGCCCTTAGACACTGAACAGGAATTTTATAGTATGTAAGCTAGGTTAGCAGCGCGATGACACACACAGAGAGAGGACATTTATGTGGAATGCGAGGTGAATGCTTGAGAGGCAAAGGTGGCAGGTTTTGAATGACTAGAAGCTAAAGGAACAACTATGACTGAAAGAAGATCATTTA
Organism: Periophthalmodon schlosseri; assembly: GCA_000787095.1. Taxonomy (NCBI): domain Eukaryota; kingdom Metazoa; phylum Chordata; class Actinopteri; order Gobiiformes; family Gobiidae; genus Periophthalmodon; species Periophthalmodon schlosseri. The sequence goes on along the minus strand of KN486758.1, from coordinate 14,405 downwards.
ATTTCAGTTTTTCTGACAAGCATTTGTGATTTATGTTTTCAAATTCAGTTTTGGCTAACCGTGCACATTTTAAACCCATCCAAGAGCAAGAACATGTGGGAGAAGGCTGAATTACGAACTGTTAAACTAACACGATCCAAGAGCAAGAACATGTGGGAGAAGACTAACACAAGAATACCACGCATTTCAGAACATGTTTACAGAGATAATAAGACAGGAGATTTTTGTCGTTTTTATTTTTTCAGTATTCAGTATTTACCACTATCAGTATCGGTGCATCCCACAGACTGTCTAACACCCACAGCGTTCGGCTCCAGTCAAATGAAGCTCGTCGAGCCTAGAGCAGTTATAGCGGCGAATTTGGAGCTGAGTTCCATATTTGGAATTACGACTGTGAGTATCATAGCAACCAAAGAGCCAATCCGGAGCGAGGCTGTTGAAGGTAACGCCCCTTTTTCCGCTCGCACCACTGGTTTAGCGGGGAGTGGGCGCTTAGCAACGCTGTCAATCCTGTTGCTAACGCTAGTGGGAGTCACCTCGGGGAAAGAAGGCGCCTGATTTGTTTCTGATTTGATTTACAGACACAATAGCGAAATAAAAACCCCAGGATCATGTAGAGCGGGTTAATACGAATTTTTAAGACCAAAATGACGAGTCTGACAGCAGCAGTTGCAGAGAGAGAGGCCACAGTTTTTCAATGTAAAGTGAATTGGAGTCGATGGAGCCGGAAGCGCAGCCCATTAGCACTTCCCATTTGGAACTCGGCGGCTGACAGATTAGCTATGTCCGTTTATATATACAGTTTATGGTGCATCCCTAACAGTCACTGCAGCACTTTAAATCTTTAAAAGACTCACGTTAGAGAGAGTGGCGTCTTGTTTTTTTATATATACTATATTTTTACTTCACTGCGTTTTCATTTATTTTAAAATCTTTGCATTGTCGTATTACTGTTGTTCAGCTGTTTGCTAAGCTTTGGCTGTTTTAAATGTTCTCTATAATTACATTTAATCAGGTTTCATTTACTGAGAGTGCATTTTGTAACCCTGCCCTCCTCTGCCAGTAACAAGCCATTCAGCCATTATGTAAAACACAAAGCCATGGACCACAGTCACAGTGTGATCCTGACGAGGCCCAGGACTAAAGAGGAGCCGTAACGTCGACTGACTCAACTCAAGACTTTCACAACAGCTCTCATGTTTCCTCTATATCAATACCGTCAGCATCAAACGGAGAAACGGCAGCTTTTAGCCTAGCCTCTGCCCCACCCTCCGGCTCTATTGATCTGACTGCACAACATTAGCTGCCGACGCTAACGTTATTACAGCCTGGTCCCCGTGGTAGCCATTAAAGCAGCGTCATCCAGTCCTCACTGCTCTGAAACTGCAAAAAACAGATTTACTTGGAGCCGTCCTGACAAAGAGGGTTTAATTACATTGAATTGAGTGATTTTGAGTCACATTTTATGAAGCTACGCTCGCACATGCAGCTAAGTGGGATGGGTAGAGATGCACCGGTCCAGCTCCTTCAGTTTTGATTCCAGCATCGATACTTTAACTTTAACTTTAACCTGATACTAAGCAACATCAGTGCAGGGCTGGAAAATGGCACTTACTTCTTTAAAACACAGTTAACTTATTACACAAGAGATCCAACTGTGTTACGCAACTGTTACTTATCCTTCAAATCACTACAGAACCGCTAGAACATTATGAGATGTTCTAAGGCAAAATCAGCCTGTAAATAGTCTTATCTCATCCGATTAAAGGCCCAATCACAATATCGCCTCAACAACCGATACTATGGAACCGAAATCCAGCAAATGTGTCAGTATCGGCGCCGATATTCGATACCAGTAATCGGTATCGGCGCATCCCTAGGGAAAGGATGTGTTGTTTTCACTGTTAACGCTTGATACGTTTGGGTGCAATAGAGACACCGCAATGTGAGGAAAATGGCATCATTAAGTTGAACGAGGGCGCGTTCACACTTGTCAGGATTTGGTCCTGGTTTGGGCCCAGTTCAGTCTTGGTATAGACCTGTTAAAGTCTTGGTTTAGGCCTTGTCTAGTCCAGGTTTAGTTCTGGGTTTTGTCCCAGTTAAACCCAGTTTTGATGTGGTCTATGTGCAAGTGTGAACACACCCTTTATACATACTCTGTATAGGGCTGATTAAACTACTTCATTATAACCTATAGTCCACATTATAACACATATTAGGAAAAAAACAAAATAAATCGAACAGCCCAAATCTAAATCTGTGTTCAGCTTCTGCTTTGACCCCAAGTAGAGTAGGATTTGTACTCGCAGAGGCAAACGGGGATCCTTAAATACAAACAAAATGAAAACATACTCGTACTTGAGCGAGTTGATCCAAACAAACCATAATATGCTCAGTTGATGGCAAAGAGTGGCGGCTCCAGCAAGAATAGCTAGTAAAAAAATATTATCTTGCCACTTTACATGAATCAAAACCATATTTGAGTTGTTCCTTATAGTGTAGAACTAAAAAAACAATCTTAAAGGTGCTGTACCTGATCTTTACCGGTTTAAAAATGTGAAAAACTAAAATGGTTTGCAGTGATCGAACATTATTCTTCACTTACCTAATCGAAATAACTCACTGCGATGAGAACTTTCAGAGGTCAGAGCGCAGTTTTGTAGCAACAGGAAAGCTAACAACAACTAGCATGCTAACAGTGCATACTTAGACAAGAAAACATTTTACATTTAGATGCAGACAGCACACAGCAGACTTATTTTGACCTCACGAGCTGCTTATATAATATATCTGTACTGGGACAAGACACATTTTGGTCAAATACATGTAAAAAAAAAAAAAAAAATCATGTGGGGTTTAAATGCTTTGTTTGTCCCAACTCGCTTAATTTAGATGTTTGGGCCGATATTCCAACGGGGCAAATTCCTTTCAGCGTGTAAAGACAGGTGAAATTAGGTTTGCCGAAAGACGCGGCTAAATTAAAGCTGGTGGGTGTCGGCTAAAATATTCCGGGTCAAAGGTCAGGTATGGAAAGGCCCGGACACTGGGGTTAGCGACGCCACAGTCTACAGTGAAGTATCGTGCGTTTTATTTGCCAGCGTTGATTAAGGAGGCCAATTTTGCGGGCTCAGACGCAGCAGCATCCAGCGCACTTACTACCAGCTGTGTGGGGTTTTTACAGCGGCTCGGTACCTTTGTTACGAGCCTAAAATTAAAAAGACAAAAGCGGAATTAAACACGCTTGAAGGCAGCGAGCTATTAAGGCAGCATAGAATCAAAGTGGTCCAATTATAGGCCCGCCGCGTGCAGGAAATGTAAAAATCGTTGCAGGGGAGAATCAAACAGGGAGGCTGAAAAAGTGCTGTACAGGGAGGTGGAAGGATTCTGGACAAATTACGGTAGAAAGCTCCAAAAAGACGATTTTGCACAATACAAATCAAAAACAAGCTGGTGTACTAATAGTGCTAGTCCCAAACCTGACTCATTGTACATGATTGTCTCAGTAAACCAGGTTAAATTAAAACTTATTATTCAAATCAAATCAGACTATAAACTAATACTATCTTAATCTTAAAGGCAGGAGTCAATTTGTATATGAAGAAGGCCAGTATACGTAAGGTTATTTATGCGTTTCTATCAAATTTTCCAGTCACGGACGCCATTTTGAGGACTTTTAGAATAGTGGGAAGTTAACACAATGGAATTACAATGGCAGCCGATATACAACACATAATAAAGTCTGAATGTATATAAATAGGAGAAAGATAAACTGAGATAAACTGAATTCAGTTTGTGTTTGTAGAAATCTCACAAAGAGATTTGTACCAGTCCCATGTTTTTGTATAAATACGTTTGGGAAATAGATTAAAAAATAGGCCAAACTAAAGATTTACTGATCCTTGTAAAGGATGAGAATACATATTTAGAATACTAATGTTGAGTAGCTGTATTCTGGTACAGTTACTTTTTCAATTAGAGGTATTCACAGTGCAGTTACTTTTCTAATTTCAAAAGAATACACTGCGGTATTTGATCACACAATTTAGCTTCAAACTGCACGCAGCAAGTGAGAAAAATAGAAAACGCTGATCTTGTAGTGAGCCATGTGTGATTTTAACATATGTTGCATCTTTACACTATGATTTAAACGCAACTCGGTGTAAAAATATTCCAAGTATTAAGAATGCAGTGCTCTGATTGGACCATGTACCGTTACAAAATACATTTTAATTCAGGTATTCAGTATTCTGTAACTACATTTTCAAAGTATTCTTCCCATCACTGGTTGTACTGACATGTCACAACAGCCTTACACTTAAATGTCAGCACATGATAAGAAGCACATGCATTTTTAACGTCTTGACCTCCATGTTGAGAACAAGATTAGCCCAAACTAGACCGACATCTCCACGCCACAAGCTGTTTTTTTTTTTTTTTACTTTCTTTACAACTGGCTCCTCTGACAACACCCTCACAGCATTAAGTTGTGGGAGAGTGTTGTGGTTTAGGCCCAAAAGCTAAAGAGCCTCCCTTTGAAGATGCAGCCAATTAAAATAATTATGTGCTCAAAATTATAAATTGGTTGCGGTTGAGGTCAGTTTTGATCTAGAATCCAGAGGCTACGAGCCCGGTATAGTATGTCAAAATGCTTACTTAATAAAATAAATGTATCGTCATGCCAACACTAGAATAAAGCATTAGAACATTTACTTAAAGCGCTCAAGTCCTTAATACCTATTTCTAAATTATTTCTATGAATTTAATACAATGCTGCACTATGTAACTTTTCTGGTGGAAGGTCTGGCACCTGCTTGTCTCCATGGAGATGTTATAGTTTGCCTAGAAAGTTCCACAATATGGCATTATCTTATATTTATTCACTTACAAGCATTTCTATTGCTCGGAAATACCTCAAAAACATGCATTTTTACTGTGGGAACACTCGCCTCTCCACAGATCAGACCTGTATCGTGTCTAAGTTTAACGGCATAACGGAACAGCAGGCCAAGTTACAGCTCAGGTCTCTGAAGGGGCGAGCCCGCTCACAGTAAGAATGCATTTTTTCAGAGTTAAAAACAATTAGCTAAATAAATAGTAGTTTCCAGGCAAAGCGAGAACATGTGAGTGAGTTACATAGTGCACCTTTAATATGTCTTATAGTGACAAAGCGGTTTCCTTCATGGACCTGTAAAGTTTGTCCAAGTTTTGAATACATTTTTTCTTACATATATACAGCAACAGACACTGGGAGGAGGAGCTCGCAGCAATATAATGCACAAAGGCCATTATGCCCACAGCCCTAGACAAACAATCCCACATTCATACGGGGCACAGGGCCAGGCAGGGGAACGCATATCCACAACACGTAGCAGATTGGTCCCATATGCCCAAGTCTAGTGCCCAGTAAGAGCCCTCCACCCCTATGACATCCACCCCATGACACACCAACCTCATGGTACATTCCTGGAGTCACACTCTTACAAAACATACCTGCAGATTTTGCATGCAGCGAGCGGGAATGGGATAAATAGTGGTTTTCTGAGGCAAAGAGTAAAATTGACAGTCTGGGAAAATTGTAATTACAAAGTTGAATTCCTAAAACTAGCAGTAGTCTATGTGGTATCCTTTTCAGCAGAGTTACACTGTTTTCCAAGTTAAAATGTGGACCAACGCCCGATGCTGATCAATGCATGTTTTCTTGGAAGAATTACAGACACAAAGATGGCACAGCGAGTTATACTGTAGTCGTCTCTGCGCACAGTCTGAGTTTGGGACGTCCTGTCTCTAGTCTGACAGCAGCCTGATGCAGAGAGAGGCGGGCAAAGGACTGCAGCAACCCGCGCGTAAAGACAAGTCTGGATCAGTTTTATGGAAGTAGTCGCCAAAGCTTAAATACATGATGGCACCAGCGTCGCGCGCAACAAAGCAAAAAGCAGCACACAAACTTTGATTAGCTTATTCGTCTCAGCAGCGCAGTATAGTTTATTATGTGTACACAGTGGCTATGTAAACTAGTGGTAATCCTCTTAGGAAATCACGCTCTCTGACCAGCCCCGGTGCAGCGTACCTCAGGCTGTCCCAACACAATAACGTGCAGGTAATAACAGTGAATCATAACGGTGCCAGCGCGCAGTACTTACGTGGTTCTCAGAGTAGGGTGGTATTCCAACAAGGCAAAAAGCAACTCCATTCATTGGACAACACGAACTGTTCTTCTGCAACAGGGAGAGGCAGGTTTTGTCGCTCCAATAGCGACAATAAACACAGACAGACGCGGGGGTCTGTGCGTAACGAAGCTAAACGCTCCAACTCCAAACTTATACGTTCAACTCTCCTCCTGCTTCCTTCCTTCCTAAAAAAAAAAAAGCCCACTCAGTTCCCGTTGTTTCGGGCCGTTCCCCCCGCCTCCCCCTTCTCCTCCTCTTCTTCAGCGGGACATAACTAAATCCCTCCGTGAGTGCTCGGCCTGCCTGGAAACAGGAGCCGCAGCGCCCAACACACGGGCCATCGGAAGTGCCACGAGCCGCTTTCAAAGTAAAGGCCGGGAAAAGGTGACGGGCAGTGCGGTTTTCAGCGGTAAGATTACTCATGCGAGGACAATACTTGGCTCTGGCTCAGAGGTAACCACAGACTGCGGAGATAACTCGTAAATTGATTGAACCTTTAGGAATAAAAGCAAATAGCGGAATTACCAGGAGTCAGATAAAACGGGACATTGTTTTTGAAGTAAAACCAAACACGGAAAGTCTTCCTTAGAATTACTTCAAAACCACTGGGATATTTATGGGGCTATGAAAAACACAGTTCATTACTTACCGGATGTCAAAGTGTCTTATTGTTGACTTGACGCTTTGTCCCAAACCGAGGCAAATTACAGATGGGGCATGTGGGTGCGCGCGCTCCGCCCTGTTGGCCGCGGTGTGCGGGCTCCCTCTGTCTGCACCAGCTCAATTCTCTTTTGGAGCGGACCTACTACTACCATAGATGCTTGTGTCACAGAAAAAAGACTCTAAACAAAATTGTACAATTATGACGAAGAAGGTAATGATTCTTTGAAGGATTAAGTTAACAAATAAATGAATACAAAAGAACACTGCCAAAATGATCCGGCGTCACATGTGGTAATATTAGGCTGTTGAACATTCCAGAAAGTCCCTGGCAAGTTATATTTATGAATCATACTACACTTTTGTCCACTAAAAACAATAACTTGTCACTTTGAGGTACAGTTTTAGCCTTATTTTTGCACCCTCCCAGACTCTGTATAATTCAGATGTTCTGGGAACTGTGCTAACAGATGTGTATTTTTAGCTGCATAAATAATGATTGTGTGAGTCAATGGAGAAGTGAAGGGAAGCCAACTCATCAGTGCAGTAAGAATGCACTTTGTACAACTACATCAGAGGCAAACTGGGGTCATGGCACTACTGCCCTAAGGAAAAACCCAGTGCAATGAAATAATAACAATAATATGTTTTATCGCTTATCTACTGTAACAATAACCGAAATATGGTGATATCATATCGTCACAATAATATCGTGGGACACCACAATGTATCGAATTACAAGTCTCTTTGCTTAAATTCATTGTTTTGTTGCAGCAACAGCTAAAAAAAAAAACAAACATAGACCATGATCCTTTGCTCTGTTTCATTGCAGACAGTATGAAGATATAACATTAACCACTTTTAAATGTTATTTCTCTGGATTAGGACAAGACATTTTAAAAGGAAAAAGAAGCATATTAAAAGTTTTGTAGCCTCCACAAAATATCACAAAAAATATCGTACCGTGAGATGCATATCGTGAAAATATCCAAGAGATTTGGAAATATACATACATCCCTGTTATCTACTTTAAGCACAGGAAAAGAAACCACAAAATCCCTACGACAAAATAGTAAAGTAACAACCAAATCAACAAATTAAAACTGGATCACGACATTGTTCTAGCCTCCAGTTTTCTAGCCTCCCTCTGGAACAAGGAGCAGTGCACAGCCCAATGATGGAAGATAGTGAAATGAAATGAATATAAGCCTTTCCTTACTGAGTCTTTCTTTACTTTAAATTATGGTTGTCTGCACTTTTCAGGACTTCCTGTCCACATGTGCCAAGAAATATGGTCTAGTTTTAAACCCTAAACTCCAACGTGTAAGTTATGCTGCAGTCAAGATCAAATAGATAAAACTAGGGTCATGTGTAAAGGTAAAGGGGATATATGGCTGTAATGTTGGTGTGACAGCTTTAAACTGTGCTACATGTGGCAGCTATTACTACGAGGGGAGCAAGTGTCAGGCCACTTCAAAAGACTGGACCCAATGGAGGGGCGGACGCAGACAAGGCCGACCTGGAGACGGAGTCTTCCGCCGGTTTTATTGTGTCCTATAGCAGCATCATTATGGACTTACTCATTTACACGCGAACAATCAGAAGGTGTGTTAAGGTACACGCACAGACTGTATATATAAATGGACATAGCTAACCCGCTAGCCGCCGCGTTCCAAATAGGACGTGATCATGGTTCCATCGACTCTGGCACCAATTCGCTTTCGATTGAAAAACTGTCGCCCTGGTGTTTGTATTTGGCTGTTGTGTCAACAGCGCGTGAACAGCAATAGGGATGGGACAATAAATCATCATAAAAAGGAAGGCACTATAATAACAATGAATTAGGGCGGGCCCATAGACTGTATATATAAATGGACATATCTAACCTGCTAGCTGCAGCGTTCCAAACAGGAAGTGATGATGGGCTGTGCTTCCAGCGCCATCGGCTCCAATTCACTTTACATTAGAAAACTGTGGCCCCTCTCTCTGTAACTGCTGCTGTCAGATTCGCCATTCTGATCTTAAAATGTTCGTATTAACCCGCTCTACATGATCCTGGTATTTTTATTTCGCTATTGTGTCCGTAAATCAAGATATGAACATTAATAACAGACAAATCAGGCGCCTTCTTTCCCCGAGGTCGCTCCTGCTAGTGTTAGCAACAGGTTTGATTGACAGCGTTACTATGCCCTGCCTGGTTTAGTAGGGAGCAGGCAGGAAGGGGCGTTACTTTCAACAGCCTCGCTCCGGATTGGCTCTTTGGTTGCTATGATACTCACAGTCGGAATTCCAAATGTGGAACTTGGCTCCAAATTGGCCCCTATACCTGCTCTGGCCTCGATGAGCTTCATTTGACTGGAGCCGAACGCTGTGGGCAACGTCACACTCACTCAGTCACTTCTTTATACAGTCTGTGGGTGAATTGTCCTCTGCATTTGACCCATTCTGCAATGCCACTGGGACAAACTGTTATGAGCAACAGTACAGTATCTGGGGGCCCATCTCCAGATCTTGACCTAGTCTTGGTCAGGACTATCTCAGCTGGAGGATTATTACTTACTTATTATGGGGACACAGAGAGAACATGCAAACTGAAACTGAACTGAAACGCACCTCCGCAATTAAAAATATATCTTGTCTCACTGGCGTTTCAAAAAATATAGTACACAGAATAGTTAGTCACATTTTCCTATATTTTCAGAAGCATTAAAGGTGGCCACAGTTGCCCTGGGGCTGACTGATAAGAGATGTGACCTCTACAAAATCTCAACACAATGACGCTCACACAACCAAGAGAGTTAAAGAGATGTGGGCCTCAATAATACAAATAGGATTCAATGAGAGAGGGACTCAAACCAACCTTCTGATTATAGGAAACCATTGTATCTAAAGAGCTGTTCCTTTTAATCATTCAGTATAAAGTGATTACAACGTTAAGTATTCTATCCACTTTTGCCTTTTGTGCTCTCGCTCTCCTTTTTAAAGACATACAGTACGATCCCAGGCCAGAATCTTAGACAGGACACTCTCCAAAAGTCCTGGCTCTGCCCCCCCCATCATCTTCCACTCTGCCCCATTTCAGACACATAATTCCCACATGTCTTCCTAAATCCGTCCCGGTTCAGGGCAGTGGACTTGAACGAGCTCCGGAGCTCTGTGGAAATCCACCGGAGCCCAGTGGGACTTAGCAGAGGTATCCCAGAGGTATCCCAGAGGTTCCCCGGAGGTTCCCCAGAGGTATCCCGGTCTTAAGGTGGAATAGGCAGATGATTCGTCTTTAAGGTGGACTAAGACATGGATTCAAAAGTCAAAGGGATGGTATGTTTTTCCACGTGCTCTCGGCGTGACTGCTCTTTCACGTCGATGAAGCTGGTGACGGTGTGAAAATGACCGAAGATGTTTGTGGATGTTTCACACTTTGACCTAACACTGTTCTAGTTCTGCTTTACATGTGTTTTCTATTGACGCAGACGGAGAGATAAATCAGGCCAGACCCCTGCACTGTTTTGTGGGTCGCTCGCCGGCGCCCCCTCCTGAGCTGAGGTCTGTCCACGCCTTGTCCAGGATCACATGACACTCACAAATAAGTGCTAAAAACTTGTTTAAATCAACCTTAAAAGAATATCTGGGTAAAATGGTAAGAGCCCTGTTTGAAACCACCGTAAATGTGACTTGTCTCTTTGTGTTTACAGTGACATGGAGGGACGCTCTATATTTGAATGACTATTCAACTGTACTAGGATGAAATCTAATTGTATGTCATTTATAATATGCATTTTATGATGAAATTAAAGGCAAATGAAAATTTTAAACAGGTCCCCAGGAAGAATAGCGTCAGTTTGCTGCAGCTAATGGGGCTCCTAATGTCCTAATAATAAATAAACAAACAAAAACATGAACAGACTCGGAGAATAAATAAATGAATCCACTTGCAAAAAAAGGACCTTGTTTTCTTAATAACAGACACGATAAAGTGAGAAGCAGAGACAGAGTCCTCACAAAATGACTTGAACCTGAACACAGCAGTGATGACACAAAAGTGACACATTTTTAACAGATTATAACAATGGAAACAAAAACAGATGGATGATTAATGGAGCCAGCTGCTTGTTGGCTAACAACAGGGAGATAAAAGACGCTTTCCCTTGGCTCACAACAAGTGCAAACTAAATATCAAGCAGAGTTGTAGCCTAGTTGTTATTAATTAAGTAATGTGTCATTTGCCGATTAAATTGGCCAAAATTTCACAGATCTGTGCCGATGTTTTGGACTTATTAGTGTAACTCCAACCGCAAACACGATTTTACCAACTTCAGCTCAATATGGAAGAATTCAAATGTTGTGGCGTCATGATGAGCATAATCTTTATAAGTTATTAAATATTCACTAATCAAGTGTGGCCGTCCTTTTAAAGAAACTTATACTTTCCGCAAACTTCACACATTACATTTATTTCCTGGTTAAATAAAGGTCAGTAAACAAACATAATACATAATGCATAGGAAGCCTACAAACCTACTATAATCACTTTTGTCTGGGTCATCGCTGGTCCCTGACACACAGCCAGGGGGCACTCTACCTCATCAGGGACTGTATACTCAACAAAGTGACCATAATGTGAGCGGACACCCCTCGCTCTCCTCGCCCCGGGGCAGAATCAGGGGCGAGCGAGGAGCACCCGTAGACCGCGGGGGGGGGAACGAGGCACCCTCCAGCCATTACGTAATCACAAGTGTCATCCCGTTTAGTCACATGACCGCGCCCAGACACCCACACCCTCCTCCCTTCCTGTGTCCTCATCTGTGGGCTACAGAAGGAGTAATATGATTTCACTGTTTTATGGAAGTCACATGTTCAGTTTCACCATAAACTAGTAAAAATGTGATTTATTTCATTAATTCATTTATTTCATTTTATTTCCATTAACATTTTTGTATCTGTTACAGTTGTTTTATTAGTTTAAAATGAGACGAAGTGATCAATATTTCGGTTCCTTGTTGCCTCATGAGTCGTGGTTTAAACCTTTGTACGACTGTCAAACCAACTGATACGCAGATACTAACTGATATTAAAAAAAGATAGATATTTGAAGTACTGATGGTGAAATAAGACAAATTTTTGCATTTCTGTGTAGTTTTGGTCTTGATTTAACAATAGGAACTGTAAGATCTCATGGTCATTAAAAATATATATATTATTTTGTCTTGAAAATTATTCTATTATAAAAAAAGATGTTTTTAAATGATCATTGTGGTATCGCTCAAGTATAAACCGTCCTTACAATCGCGTTTGAGACTTGAGCCCTGGCATAGTCCCGGTTGCTACTCAAAAAAACCCCAGTACGTTTTTAAGCGGTTCTAAACTTCTGACAGTTACGGTTTTAAAATTCTTCCGCTGAAACGATGACATCATTAAGTGTGAGCCTGACGTGTCCTGACATTCCTACAGGAGAACGCAGGAAGTGGTGATGTGCTGCTGCTTTAGTCTCCGGGCCACTTCACGCCGCGTTCTTTGCCACTCCAATTGTTTGAACATCCTCGGACGGTCCACTTTCTGCTCTTCAGTTTCTCATATCCCGTTTCAGTTCGCTCACTCCAAGTCACTGAGCTCCTTTTAAAAAGCCAGTTACTGTGTAGAGTTACAGAAGACACGTGAAATGATGTGCAATCCCTCAGTCGTCCAGGTGTGACCCATGGTAAAAAAAAAATTCAAATCTGTCAACTTCAGGTAGATATAAGGCAGTGTCCGGCGGTAAATCTGATCAGAGCTGAAGAAACGTCTTGGATGAGCGGCCAAACGTCTTCACTCCTACAACTTTTTGTCCAGTTGACAGATTTGAATATTTCTTTTACAGCATGAAATGACCAAAATCAACAAACACGGAACAATTTTGGAGAAATATTATTGGGATTTTCGAATAGTGACCGTTCAAATTGCAATTTCAGTTTGATGAGTCTTGCGATTTTGCATGTTGTGCGATTTTCCGCCTCATTCACTCACCAGTGTCGTTCATTTAACAGCTACAGTTTTAACACAACTTTGACTTCTGGAGCTCTGCCGCTGAAAAGAACCACTGGAAACACTGTGGTTGAGTTGCTCAGCTGAGACGTGTCTCGTTATCTCTCTGGCACTTAGCAAATCTAATAAAAAGTAACTGTATTCTCTCTTTCTGCAAATGTAATAAGAATCATGTTATTAACTCTGGAAACTCTGATAACACGAGGAGGGATGCACACGAACGGCTTATGTTATCCACAAGCAAATGGACCAGACGGGCAACGTTGGGATCCAGGTTTTTACAGTTCTGATACCGATTCCAGTACTACAGCTTTAAGTGTGTGTCAGTGACCGATATTAACCGATACCAGAGCAGAGACGGATAACATTTATAATCAAAATTACACAAAAAATAAAACAAAACTGATCAAAATGTTTTATGTAGCTGTTATTTCTCCCTCAAGTAACTACAGAACAACTAAAAAACATTATGACATTAATACATCAATTTAGAGAATGTCAACTGAACTGATATTTGGAAGTCGATATCTGATCCAGGAGATGTTTCAGTACGGCGCCGATATTCGATATTTGGTGCATCCCTAGTGCAAACATCTGATCTTAAAGCTGCACTACTGGAATGTTCCGCAGCATGGCATTAAATATAATCTTGCATTGATTCAACTGCAGGTGTTTTTATTGCTCAAAAGTACCTTGAAAAACAAACATTCTTATTGTGAGCACAGTCGCCTCTCCACAGATCTGGCCAGTAACTTAGCCTGGTGTGGTCTCCTCCTTGTCTCTATGGAGATACAGAGGTTTAATGCCTTACTGTAAAACATTTCAGGAAAAACAGCAACATCTCAAAGGAGACAGGCAGAAAAGTTACATGTTGCACCTTTTTGACAATTAAGTGAAGAACAAAGGCACAGAGTCAAGATCCTTTGTTCAGTCCAAAAACATGATGGATTCTAATCTGGAAACATGTGGAATAAATTATGATTAGAGAAGATTGTTAAATCATCGGCATTTAAAATATGGATGTTTGCAAATCTCCGTTATTGGCCACAACAGCGAGTCAAATGTCAGGAAATAAATCCATACGGGACCAGTCCTAATAGTAGCCTCTTCTTTTTTAATCCCAAAAGCATCTTGTCTTTTAATCAATAGTCATTTTTGTGTTTTGTTGTTGCTGTTTCACACTGTTACATCCCTTCATACTGTCGACATAACTTAAAGAGGTTATGGGACATTCTAAGCAGACTGGAGGGTGTAAGGAGGGTGTAAGGAGGGAGAAGGAGGGTGTAAGGAGGGTGTAAGGAGGGAGAAGGAGGGTGTAAGGAGGGTGTAAGAGGGTGTAAGGAGGGTGTAAGGAGGGTGTAAGGAGGGCAGGGGCGCTGGATTCCTGTACCAGTCCCCCCACGCCCTCTCTCTCTCTTTCTCTCTCCCTCTCTCTCTCCCCCTCTCTCTCACTCTTTCTCCCCCTCTCTTTCTCTCTCATCCCCCCTCTCTCTCTCTTATCTCCCCTCTCTTTTTCTCTTTCTCTCTCCTCCTCTCTGCCTCTCTCTCTCGCTCTTTCTC
>KN486757.1:0-16281 GCA_000787095.1 Periophthalmodon schlosseri | reverse complement strand
GTGGACAGTGAGGAGGGCTCTGTGTTCAGTGAGGGAGGGGCAGTTAGTGCTGCACCTGTAGGAGGGGCTGGACATGTGATGTGTGTGATTGTGTTTGTGTTGTAGGGTTGTATGACAAGTGACACATAATAAATGTATTGTATTGTAATAAATGTATGTATCAAAAAGTCTCCCTTCCCTCTTTCTCACCCCTCTCTCTCTTTCTCTCGCTCTCTGTGTCTCTCCCTTCCCTCTCTCTCCCTTTCTCTGTCTCTCCCTTCTCTCTCTCTGTCTCTCTCTTCCCTCTCTTCCTTTTCAGATTTCTACTTTCAGTGATTTTAAACCACTTTTCGGAACAATGAGCTGAATCTCTGAAATGGTGAATGACTTAACTCCAGGTGAGGCACAGAGACAGACCGGGACCAGCTCTGCTCAGAACTGAAACATGAGACGAGTCATTCAGAGGAGCGAGAGAGCTTCAGCTGAGAGCCCCTTCACTACAGCACGTACACGACCTCTGAGGCACATGAGGGCCCTGTGGTACTGTGTTAGACAGGGTTTAGACCCAGTTTAGACCGGGTTTAGACAGGGTTTAGACCCAGTTTAGACCGGGTTTAAACCTGGTTTAGACCTGGTTTGGACTGGGTTCAGACCTGGTTTAGACCTGGTTTAGACTGGGTTCAGACCTGGTTTAGACCTGGTTTAGACCTGGTTTAGATTGGGTTTAGCTCTCACCTCGAACAACCTTAGGGGGTATGAGGGCCTTATGCTTTAAACCTGGTTTAAATCACATTTAGACCTGCTGTAGTTCTAGTTGGCCTGGTTTAGACCTGGTTTAGTCCGGGTTTAAACCTGGTTTAGACCTGGTTTGGACTGGGTTTAGACCTGGTTTAGACCTGGTTTGGACTGGGTTTAACTCTCACCTCGAACAACCGTACTAACAGTACCTCTTAGGGGGTATGAGGGCTTTATGCTTTAAACCTGGTTTAAATCACATTTAGACCTGCTGTAGTTCTAGTTTAGAACTAGTATAGACCTGTTTTAGATCTGGTATAGACCTGGTATAGACCGGTATAGACCCTGGTTTAGGCCTGGTTTAGACCTGGTATAGGCCTGGTTTAGTCCTGGTTTAGACCTGGTTTAGACCTGGTTTAGACCTGGTTTAGACTGCGTTCAGACTAGGTCCAGGTCTGGTTCAGGCCTGCTTTTAGACTGTGTTTAGACCTGGGTAGACCATGCAGTTTTAATCTGGTTATAATCTGGAACAAGACGATCCATCCCTCACATGGTCCTTCAAATGTGATTGTTCCAAGAGGCTGAAGGCCATGAAACAAAGTCATTGTCCCATTTAAATTCACCAAGTGTCTTGAGGTGATGTTTATTGAAAAAGCGACAGTGAAATCTAAAGCCCATCTTGGGTGTAATCTGCACCGGCGCCTGGCTGTGTTCACTCAGGGATTATTCACATGTCTCTGATGGATCTTTATAAGAAGATTTAAATATGAAATTACCAGAGAAGTTTGAGGTTATGGAGCAGAGCAGGGATTAGGAGGGCAGCTGTGGACTCAGTGTTTGTATGTTTTCAAAAATCAAACCTGATGCATGCTGGGACTGAGATGGGTTATTATGGGCTGTATGCACATCAGAACAATGTATTTTTTCTGATGTTTATTTTGAACTATAATTGCTAATCTAATCTCAATATTGGTCCTAAATCTGTCTTTCCTCAGTTTTGAGATAAAATTAAGATGATTGTCTTAGCAAGAAACAATTTAATTTAACAATTTAATAAATGAAGTTCTCAAAATGGCGCCCATAAGAGGAACGAGTGATGTTACTGAAGTTTGAGGTTATAGAGCAGAGCGGGGATTAGGACTGCAGCTGTGGACTCAAAAAACAAATCTGATGCATGTTGGGATTGAGATGAATTTTATATTTAAAGGGCTAGTTTGCTGTATGTGTTTGCCATAAATCAGCAGTCTATTTATTTACAGTATTGTTATTGACGGTATTTTGAGCTGTGTGAAAGCCATTGTCATAGCAATTCAGATTAAGTTGAATGACCCAGATAGTTTGATTGACAGCGTTGCTAAGCACCCGCTTCCCGCTTGACCAGCGGTTCAAGTAGAAAGGGGTGTTACCTTCAACAGCCTCGCTCTGGATTGGCTCTTTGGTTGCTATGATACTCGTGGTCAGAATTCCAAATATGGAACTCGGCTCCAAATTGGCCCCTATAACTGCTAACCTCAATGAGCTTCATTTGACTGGAGCCGAACGCTGTGGGTGACGTCACACTCACTTAGTCCACTTCTTTATCCAGTCTATGGTGCTGCACCACAACAGTTTATACATAGACAAACCATTTTAAGTTAGAAAACATGAAACAGCAAAGATGCCAAAGCGTATGGAAAAAACAACAACATTGTGAGATCTTTATAAAGCTGAAGATAAGAGAACCTTTATTTGTCATACATTTGGGACTTTCCAGTGTTGCAACATAGGGTACAAGAACAGTAGAAGAGAATCAGGAAGTGAGTATTGTCTGAGAATCAGAAAGTGTGTAGTTAGTATGCTAGTTGTTATTAGCATTATCATCACAGCAAAACTCCGCACTGGTTTCTGAAAGATTTCGTGAATAAATAGGATGTTCTGAATGCATAAGGTCAGTGAGGAATAACTTGGACCACTGTTTAAAATGAACTAGTTCTGTTTTTCATGTTTTTACAGAGTTTATACATAGCCTTAAAGACACAAATAGATGAAAACACACATAATGCTACATGATTATTATGTGTATATGATTATGTTTAAACAGTGCAGCACAGAGACAGATTAAACATCATGTAAAGTGATGCAGTGTATTGTACCATTTGTGGCTCATATTATCATACATATATTAAAGGTCCTATATTATGCTAATCCCTTTAAGCCCCCCGCTGTGTTAATGAGTCTACTGCACTGGAGTTATTCATGTTTAGAGGAAGAGTGTTTTGTTTCATGTGGTGTGGCTAGAGGCGCACACAGGCGTCCTCATGGGGCTGGTACACACTGCAAAACAATATCACATCCAACCATTCACAGAACTCAGCGATATTTCACATATTTTACAGATAGTTTAGATCGATGAGTGATATATTGTTTATTTGCCAGTCAGGAGGTGATTGAACAACTGCCATGAGGCTGACTGAGGGAAATGTGGCTGCCAGTCTGTGCCAGCGGCCGATTCATACACCACAGACAATTATACCCACACATAGACACAAGCCAGACGAGTGAAGTGCCCTGCCCAAAGACACAACGACAGTAAGAATGGTCTATAGTAAGTGTGTTTAAACTTCAAGCAAAGTTATAAAACCTTTAGAAATACAAATGAATCATGAGGCTTCCATGATTTTAAAGTATTTACACCTTAAAAAAATACAGGATATTGTATCGTCAAAGTCATTTTGATAAGTGATGACTCCAAAATGTCTTAATAATACGTTATACATGAAGTTTAAATAAAGATTAGACGTAGCTCAGGTGGTACAGTGCTTGTCCGCTGATCTGAAGGTTGCCAGTTCAAATCCCGCTCTTGATATAAACATCATTGGTAGAACACAGGTTGGCGATGCGATTCCAGGTCCTACAGATGAATGCTGTCGTTGCGTCCTTGGGCAAGACACTTAACCCACCTCGCCCCCAGTGTCTGCGTGCACCGGTGTGTGAATGGGTGAGTGGTTCCTTCATGTAAAGCATTTTGAGTGCCTCGAAGGTGGAAAAGCACTATATAAAAATGGAGGGTGGAGAGTATCGTATGCCACCTTGCTGTCTCCGGGGAGATGTTACCGTATGTCTGGAATGTTCCACAGTGCGGCATTAAACGTATCTATCTTCATAACGACAGGCAGCTCACAGTAAGGATGCACATTTTCTTTGGCAATAAAGACATCTGTGAGTGAATTCATTTAAAATAGATACGTTTAATGCCACACTGCGGAACATTTCACGCAATGCAATCAGTGAAGATAAGATAAGATATCAGTTTATTCATTCTGATGGAAATTGTGAAAAGCAGGTGCCTCCCCCATTAGAAAAGTTCCATAATGCAGCTTTACTAACATACAGAATTGAAGTGATTTTATATATTTATGAGCTGTTTTTAGGTTTGTATATTTTGCAGTGCAGGGAAAGACGTGTGCTTAGTATTCTGTTCAGAGTGCCTCAGACCTTTGTGAGAGTACAGTGGTCCCATTAGAGGCAGACCTGAGGGGCAGCAGCGGGAGTGGATCGCGCTTTGCACCAAACCAGGAAAAAAATGGAAAAAAATATGGAAAAAAACACCAAAAAATACTCCAAAAATAGGAAAAAAACATGAAAAATCCCCCATAGACAGCTCCAAACTGTCTGTCTCTGCACTTTTCAAACCCCTCTTCACCGAAACACAGCGAGAGCCAAAGGGGGATAATTAGTGCTTTTAAACGAGGAGGTAGAAACTGCAAAATGTGCACACGTTCCTAATGATTTTTGATTCATTATTGTGATGTTAGCATGCTAATTTAATAGGCTACACGCACGATTAGAATTAGCCCTAAACCTGAATCTCTAATGGGTAATTAAAAAGTCAATGTTATTCCATTGCAGAAGTCTGTTACTGTATAAACGATCACCACAAGGGGGCAGTAACATAACAAATAAGTATTGTTATGTAATAGTGTATTTATTCCATCAGTCAAGAGGCAGTTATTAGTTACTTATTAGTCTGTGTAATTTAAGTTGTGGCCACGTACCTGGAGTCTGTTTTTAGCTGTTGCCTTTTGTGTTTGACCTGGTGGGGCTGTTTTTCCCTTTTCTTCTACGCAGGTTGGTTTGGGGATGAGTTTTTCTGTTTTTGCCTATAGGTTTGTGATGTCGGCACTGGCTTCTACCTCATGTATCGACCCAGTGCTGCATGCTTCTGTTTAAATACTAACTTGAAATGTAAAGTTTCTTGAAACCCTTTTAACTCTTGTATCCTCCATTAAATGTTTGTTCTGTATGTCCAGTCAATATGCAGTGGTGATAGACTCCCCTCCTCCTCTCTCTCCTCTCCTCTCCTCTCTCCTCTTCTCCTCACTCCTCCTCTCCTCTCTCCACAGATCAATGGCATGTTTTTTTACTGAGGCTAGTACTGAGGCCACAGGAGGTGCAGGCCCTCCCCTCTCTCCTCCTCTCCACAGATCAATGACATGTTTTCTGTCTGTGAAATATACTGAGGCTCGTTCTGAAGCCGCAGGATGCACAGGCCCACCCCTCTCTCCTCCGCTCTCCTCCTCTCTCTCCTCTTCTCTCCTCTCTCCTCCTCACCTCACTCCTCCTCTCTCCTCTCCACAGATCAATGGCATGTTTTCTGTCTGTGAAATATAGTGAGGCTAGTTCTGAGGCCACGGGAGGCACACAGACACAATATTCTTCAGGTCTGAGCTGTCTCATGTGAGCTGGACCGTTATTGGCTCAAAATTGACTTCTCACAGTTTTCAGATTATTTCCCCCTGAGACAGTCCTTGGTCTGGGGCCTTTATAGACTTTTATTTATTTATTTATTTATTTCAGCTCTGTTTTTCCAGGTAGGTCCTTTTAGAACCAGTGCATATTTGCAACAGTGGCTTGGTCAAAAGGCAGCAGCACAAAAGCAATCGTTACAATACATGATTACATATATCTATTGCTAAAAAATCCTTGAAGAACATGCAGTCACTCTGAGTGGGCTTGCTTCTCCATAGATCTGATCGGCAGTTGAGCCTCGTAGTGCCACGTGCTCGTTGCCACGTAGATCGAGAGGTTTAATCATAGACTGTATACATGGGCGTAGCTAACCCGCTAGCCACCGCGTTCCAAATAGGAAGTGATCATGGGCTGCGCTTCCGGCTCCATCGACTCTGGATCCAATTCACTTTCTATTGAAAAACCGTGGCCCCTCTCTCTGTAACTGCTGCTGTAAGACTCATCATTTTGGTCTTAAAATGTTCGTATTAATCTGTGCTACATTTGACGTCACACTCAGTTAGTCCACTTCTTTATACAGTCTATGGGTTTAATGCTACACTATCAGGCATACCTTGCAAAGCAATAACATCGCCATGGAGACAGCTGCCCTGTGTGGGGTAGACTGACGGAAAGAGGGTTGATGAATAAGCCCCTCTGACCACCATCAATCACTCACGGACAACATACATATGCGCACAAAGAGGCTGAGGTGTCTTGCCCAAGAACATGATGACAGCATTGGTTCAGTCAGGGTATTATTTATATTAGCTTTGCGCTCAGGTAAAAGTCAACTTCACTACAATAAAAATGACATGTATGAATCCATTTAGGTTTTTTTTTTTTTTTTTTCATTACAAGCTCAATCTTTTCGTATAGGTCTATGCGTTTACTATGTTGTGTCGGTAAAAAAAACTTCCATCGACAGGTAGGGGGCGTTGCGGAGCTCGTGCATATTACCCCCCTGCTTGGTCCATGAAGCGTGCCTGCATTAGCGTCTCTGTGTTAGCGTGACGTTAGCCTGATGTTAGCGTGACGTTAGCGGAGGAGACAGGAGGCAGATTGGTTTGTTCAGCCCTGCCTCGGTGATGGATGCCCGGGAAGCCCCCACAGAAGGTGCATCTGCGTTTGAAATCTCACCGTAATAAAAGGCAATGAGGTGATCCATCCCCATCCGCACACGGCACCGAGGACACGCTACACAGGCTGCAGGCAGGGCATCCGGGCGCCAGCTGCTCCCGGAGAGTCCCAGAAACACCAGTCTGTTCACATCTGTCTCAGTCAGGAATGCAAATACCTCTTGTGTTTTCTGCATCTCTGGGTCCTTATTATATCAGTTTAAAGTTCCACCTGCAAAAATGAATAAAAATCTATAGAGCAATGGGTTGGGTTCACAACAGTGTAGAAGCGACTCAAATGATCAATCATGAAGGCGAGAGCGAACGCACAAGTGAACTCTTTAGTAGGTCAAAAATCCTTAAATGTAAAAACCGTGTTGATTTTAAAATATGCAGAACTATGTGGAAAGTTTTTTAAAAGACTGGTACAAGAAAACATTTGTAATCTCTTTACATTCATCACTGAGGACCGTAGAAGAAAGGGACATTTCCGTGTGCCGTTTTCCCACACCTCACTCAGGCACAGAGGGTTTTCAGTGGCTGGTCCACACAAGGACATCAAACCCTGTAGCTCCACTGTTCAGTTGGAAAATGTATTTGGCAGATACAGAGGAATAGAGGAACATTAATGAAAACATTACGGGGTAAGTGTTGCACGGAAGGATCTATATTAAGGGGAACTGTTTTTGGCTTAGTCGTGACCTTATGTTATGTCTGACCATCTCAAAAGGGCACGTAATAATAAAACTTCTTCATGCTCCTCTTCACCCATGTGTTAACTTAACTGTACTTCTGTTAAAATGCCTTGCAGAAATTGCATGCCTGAATAAAACAAAATGAAATGAAATGGAAAAAAGAATCTGATGTCAAACACATTCTTAAATTCTTAAATTAAATGCGCACAAATATGATGAGTAATCCTAACTATTCACTTCACTGAGTTTATAGGCACTTTTCACAACTCCTGGAGACTGCTGTGCTAACAACTAGCATGCTGACATCACACTTCTCAGACAATAAAGCACTTTATAATTAGATGCAGACAGTACACAGCAGACTTATTTTGACCTCGAGAGCTGCTTATACAATATATCTGTACTGGGGTGAGACACATTTAGCTCAAATATATAAACAAATTGTGTCCAGGGCCTTTAAATGATACTAATAAAGAAGAGTAAGAAGCTCCAGACACTGTTGCATTGTTACTTTTATTATTGTTTGTGTGATTTGTACTTCTTAAAAATCAGAAAAAGTTTGGACCGTGTTCTATGGCCTGACGCAGTTACCGTAAATGTATGTGGGCTAAATCGAATGCTTTTTGCTACTGCTCTGAGAGCATTAATGCTAACACAGAGGCTAGAGAAAGCTAATGCTAACATGCAGGCCAGCATAGTGAACATGATTTAGACAGGCTAGCAGGGGAAGCATGGTCTCTGATTGGCGTGTTTGTGACTGATAATGTCTTTGCTTATTTGCTAGCCCAACCCTTTTTCCTGACCTTAACCTGACACAGGCCAACAGCAAGGCAACGCAGCCAATCAGAGGCTGCGCTTCCCCTGCCAGCCTGTCAAAAATACACTGGCGGCCAGTGTCTCAGAAAGCTAATGCTAATGCTAACATCCAGGCCCCTCAGACTCTGACTTGTTTGGAGCGGCTCTGGTGACACACATGGAGTTGGGTCTCACAGGGTTTCATTTGGGTCACTGGTTTGGAGATACAGAAATAAACACTGGGCTCAGGCTGCAAGTGAATATTTGAAACTCATCACACTGAGCATCCTCTGTGTGATGAGTTAACGCATCAGGGCCTTTAGTAACAAAGAGGGTGTCCAAACGTTCATTTGTCCCAAATCATAGACTGTATATATAAACGGCCATAGCTAACACGCTTGCCGCCCTGATCCAAATAAGAAGTGATCATGGGCGAACTTCCGGCTCCATCGAACGTCGCCCCCCTCTCTGTATGAGCTGCAGTGAGCCTCGTCATTTTGGACTTAAAATGTTCGTATTAACCCACTCTACATGATCCTGGTGTTTTATTGTGTCCGTAAATCAAGATATGAACATTAATAACTATAATCAGGCACCTTCTTTGGCTCTTTGGTTGCTATGATACTCGCGGTCGGAAATCCAAATAAGGAACTCTGCTCCAAATTCGCCCCTATAACTGCCTCAATGAGCTTCATGACTCAACGTTATGGGTGACGTCACACTCACTTAGTCCACTTCTTTATACAGTCTATGTGCCTAATACGGTCAGTTTGTTAAATAATCCCTTTTTATGTCTGTGTGCAGTACTTCTTTTGAATGTATCTGGCATTTTATAACCTATGTATTGATTGTTAAGCTGTGATGGACTGATGTGTTCATGTGATGGTGAATAAAAGACAGAGTTACACTATGGAGGACAGTAAAGTTTAAGTTAAGTCTATTACACATATAGGCCACAATGCCAAACATTTTATTATAGCTACCATCCACAAGTTTATTTGATTTATTTTTATTTTTTTTTCACCAGCAGATGGCAGATGTGAAACCTGTGCCCCCCTTCTCCCTCTTGGCCCCTCCACCCAGCCTTCACCTGTCCCCCTCGCCTCACCTGCCCCTCCCCCTCCCCTCACCTTTGGCTCATTCCAAATTCATCAAATTGGCCATGAAGCTCCTAGCTCCTTAAGCCCAAACCAGATGTGCATCACCGTCTGCCATGATCAGGACTGATAAGAACAGTGCGCTGAGTTAGGAAGGAGTTAAGAAAAGGAGCCTGTATGCTTCCTTTCATAACTCCTTTAGCATAAACCTAAACCAGCGCTAAGGAGCTATGAGGCATCCCACAATGCAGTGCGCTTTTCCCCGAAGGTTTACGAACACGGCCGATCTCTGAACGAAGAGTTTGTAATGCAGTACAAGTTTCATTGCCTCAGAGATTACACAAACAAATACCTGGATAAACTCAACGTTATATAAGAATGAAACTAAAAGCTCTAGGGCCCTCAGAGCTTCATGTGCTTCATCTGCAGACTACAAATGACATAAAGGAAGATCTACACATTGTTTACATTTATACAAACAGAAACTTAAAGCCACATGGCTTATTTGCATAAACTCCACTGATGGAGCCCGTGCATCACCCTGTTCTCCACAGCAGGGTGATGTGCTCCAAGGACAGGATTTGATGGAATATTTGCTGTGACAGAGACTGCGCAGCTGATGGTGAGTCTGGAGAATATGTATTCTGTTCTGTGCATGGGCTTATTATAGATTATTATGGATTATAGATATTAGAGGTGGTTCATGTGGCCATACCAGCTTGTCAAAGCCTGATCTCGTCAGATCTAAGCAGGGCTGGGCCTGGTAAGTACTTGGATGAGAGACCACTGGGAAAACCAGGTACCACAGAGGGGCAGCAGTGTCCTTAGGCAAGACACTTCACCCACATTGCCTAGTATGAATGTGGTGTGTGTGTTGGTGGTCAGGGCAGCTGAGGCTACAATAGTAGTCCACTGAGTGAATGAATAATGCACTGTAAGGCTCTTTGGATATCTTGAAAGGCACTACATAAATCCAATGGTTAATTAATTGATTTTTAAAAATGTACTCTTCAGAGTCACAGATCTACAGCCTGTGAGGTTTATTACAGAGCTTTTTTTTCAACAGCAGTTTCTCTCATGTTCAAACACTGGGGTCGTTTAAGTACACCGTCTCACTGTCTTGTTGAAATTCTCCTTTAATCAGAGCAGTAGAGGAGAATGAGGAGCGCTTATCGTAGTCCATTTGTGGGTGCTGTAGTTTTTTATTAAACACCTGTAGGATCATGTGACTGCTCCGTTGTTCCTGCCGCTGGGTAGGATCGTCGGATTCTCCAGACACAGCTGAAGATCCTTCTCCTATCTGCCTAGGGCTCTTATGATTGCCCCCATCACATAGCTCCAAAGGTTAAGAAGTTAGGGGCTAGGAGCTAGGACATAGGAGCTATGACCTGAACTATTCAGAACGAGCCTTTGTTCAGGCTCACCTGTGCTCTGTAGAGCACTGGTGTTAGCATCTAGTGGTGACACGTGAGAATAGAACAGGGGTGGGTCAGCCAGCCTAATTACAGATGGTAGCTTTAATACATTCATTGTCATCAAAACATGTGGTCACTTACACAATGTAAATGTGCTCTAACCTTTAAGGTGAAGGGTCTTCCACTTGCTTGTCTCCATGGAGATGTTACTCCTTTGCCTGGAATGTTCCACAGTATGGCATTTAAATTATCTATCTCCAAAAAAACATGAAGCTGACAACATCAATCTAGGTTACAGGTCAGATCTGTGAAGAGGCGTTCCCACTCACACTAAGAATACATGTTCCTCAAGGTATTTTTGAGCAATAAAACACATGTAATTGAATGCATGCAAAATAGATATGTTTAATGCCAGACTGTGGAACATCCAATTAAGACAAAGCAAGTCAAGAGGATCTCGACCAGAAAAGTCACATAGTGTCTCTTTTTGCCCCGTCTCCAGTAAACACAAGGTCATATATCTGATTGGATCCCTATTATTCTATATAAGTCTCAGCATTGACTTTGCAGCTTGTGTGAGGGAGAGTGAGTCACGCTCCGAGCTGGTGTAAAGAGTCTGCAGAAACATAATAAAAATGTGAACAGATTGTCGTGGGCTGGTTACCATAACGACGGCTCCAGACGAACTTTGACCCCTGTGCAGTCCGCCCGCAGCCACATGCATTCAAACTGCACAACAAGAGAGGAGAAAAGCAAACTTACAAATCTGAAAAAAGACCCACAAGCTTATACAGCGATCTTCAGTAACGTGGACTTAAGGGCGGTTGGCTTCAGTCGTGTAGTGAGTGCGTTAGCTGAAGATTTGCCAATAGTTTTGAGAGCTTTTGCCACGCCCCCTTTTTAGTCGACTAATCGATGGGCAGGACATGCAGTGCAGTGGTCCAAATTATATGCCTCATTTACCTTATGCATTCAGAGCATCCTAATTATTCACCATGATGAGTTTATAAGTGCTTTTCGCAACTTTCAGAGAACAGAGTTTTGCCATCACGGTAAAGCTAACAATAACTAGCATGCTAACCCACACACACTCCTTGATTCTTGGACAACAAAAAGGCTTTACAATTCGATGCAGACCTCAAGAGGTGCTTTTATAATATATCTGTGCTGGGACGAGACAAAATTTGCTCAAATACATGGAAAGGTCACTTGAAAGATCCTATATTACGCAAAACTCACACATGTCATAATGTTGTTACCTCCTCAAAAACACAACTGGAGTTGTGTTTTGTTTCATTCACACGTTTGAGTAACCCTTTCTTATTAGTCTGCATCTCCAAAGCTCAAAATTCTCTGTTCCACCTTGTGATGTCATGTAACAACTCCAGGTCTGTTTGTGATGAGGAAACAACATTAGAACATAGATCAGAAAATATCATCTTTAATGATGTCACCTATGCATTATACGCATAGTAAGTAACTTCTTACCAAAACTAGCATGTTTGGATGTGAATACCCACCATTCACCATGTGCTCAGTGGTTTCCTTGGGCAGATTGTAGCTCCTGGTCCATCCATCATGTTTACACAGGAGGTGCCAGGAGTCGTAAAGCTCCCTTGTGGACAGATTGGACAAATAAATCAAAATTTGTGATGGAAACTTTTCCCTCCCCCTCCAGATTCACGACACATGAGTGAATCTTTGTGCTCCGAGCCCACACCTCCTCAGGCATCTCAACTGGAGCAGCACCAGCCTCACCGAGCTGAGGAAACTCCAGCCAAGTTTATTCGCCAAAAACCCCTCACATTTGCATATAATTCAGATATAATGACGTCGCTAAGTGAATCTATGACTCAAAACCAAAATAAACTCAATATTTACTCATTTCCAGTTAATGTCTTTTCGCCGATCGAGCAGAACTGAAGCTCTTAATCACATTTCAGCTGTGGCTCTGCACTCTGCGGAATATTGCTTCACAAATTGGAGTCAGATGTTACAAAAAATTGGCAAAATATTGGAAGAATTGTTGATGTTTTGAAAGTTGTTTGTGCTTTTGTGCAGTAGTCATTTTCCAGCACTTACATGACTCTGGATGAATTCAGTCTGAAAAAATAGCCCTGTTTTGTGTTGCTGTCCTTATTGGTTGGGTTTGGAATTCATTCAGGTCATATCAGACTGTATATATAAATGGACATAGCTAACGTGCTAGCCATCGCGTTCCAAATAGAAGTGATCATAGCTAACGTGCTAGCCATCGCGTTCCAAATAGGAAGTGATCGTGGACGTGCTTCTGGCTCCATAGACTCTGGCTCCAATTCACTTCACTTTGGAAAATTGTGGCCCCTCTCTCTGTAACTGTTGCAGTGAGCCTCGTCATTCTGGTCTTAAAATGTTCGTATTAACTCACTCTACAAGATCCTGGTGTCTTTATTTTGATATTGTGTCTGTAAATCAAGATATGAACATTAATAACAGACAAATCAGGTGCCTTTTTTCCCTGAGGTTGCTCCCACTAGCGTTAGCAACAGGTTTGATTGACAGCATTGCTAAGCGATTATCATAGCAACCAAAGGACCAATCCGGAGCGAGGCCATTAAAGGTAACGCCCCTTCCCACCCGCACTGCTGGTTTAGCAGTGTGTATTGGCTCTTTAGTTGCTATGATGCTCACGGTTGGAATTACAAATATGGAAACTCCAAATTCGCCCCTATAACTGCTCTAGCTTCTTTGACTGGACCTGAATGCTATGGGTGATGTCACACTCACTTAGTCCGCTTCTTTATACTTTCTATGGGTCATATGTTTACATTTTCCATGTTTTTACCTCAGAACTGACTGGCTCGCTCATATTCATGTACTAAAAATAATCATACACGTTTTAGTTAGGGTTATTCTCATGTTAAATCAAAAGGGACTGGATTATTCAGCTTTTTGAGAGGGAACCTATCAATCTTTCAACAGCTCGAGCTACGGTAAGTGGCTAACGCTAGCAACTTTACATCATAAGGGTTTATTTAAAGGCCTACCACATTTGTACAGTCTTAAAAACGTGAAAAACAGAACTAGTTCATTTTAAACAGTTTGCAGTGGTCCAGAGTTATTCCTCACTGACCTTATGCATTCAGAACATCCTAATGATTCACCACGATGAGTTTATAAGCACTTTTCACAACTCTCAGAGACCAGAGTGGAGTTTCACGGTAATGCTGACAACAACTACATGCTAACGTGCACTTCCTGATTATCGGACAATAAAACCCTTTACAATTAGATGCAGACAGCACACAGCGGACTTATTTTGACCTCAGGAGATGCTTATTCAGTCAGGTACAGCACCTTTAAGAGTAAGTTTTATTTATACTCTTGGCTCAACGTTAAAACAGTAAAGTTAAAGATCGGTTGGTACCTGCTATTTTGTGACTCTCGCAGTGCATTGTGGTCTATGTGACTGCTTTAGTGACCATCGCTGGACATTTTCGTTCTGGGTGCTCACTTTGGACCTTTAGATACACTTGTCTTATTTAATACAAACTGTTTTATTTGTTTTTGTGTGTAACATAAAAAGACAATGTAATCAAACACGGAGCCCTCCTACATGCTGCCAACAAGCTATTTAATATATTCTAATAAGATTTTTGGCATTTTGCTAGCAGCCCATTTCATCTTGTTCCCAACACCGTCTTGTTGTGTTGTCATGATAACCAAATTTTAAAGTTGATACTAAGGAATAGACTCGATACTCAATACATTCTTTCTTTAGACAATTCTTCAGACAAGCTCAGTTGGTAGAGCTTTTGTCCGCTGACCCACAGGTTGGCGATGCAATTCCAGCTCCCACAAATGAATGCTGTCATTGTGTTCTTGACACTTAACCCGCCTCACCCCCGGTGTCTGCGTACACTGGGTATGAATTTGTGTGTAAATGGGTGAGTGATTCCTTGATGTAAAGTGTTTTGAGTGACTTGAAGGTGAAACGCCATAAAAATGTGATCTTTTTCAACCATGTGGCCTTATATCTGTGTAATCCCTCAGTGTCCAGTAGGTTCCATAGTGGTCCATGGGCGTGTACTAGTCTATGTGTCTTATACTTGTGAAAGATACAGCTCAAGATCATTCTAAAGATGTTCAGGGAAAGTTAATATTGATTAGTATCTGATTTTCATTACTTTTGACTAGCTCATCATCTGGTACAATTTGTTTCTCCTCTCACCCATAGAAATGTATAATTTTGGATCATTATCTCAAACTCTCCAACAGAAGAGCTGTCTAGTATCATTGAAACAAAACATTACCGCTGAATGCCACTTCCACACAGTGCCGAGCTTGTAGTCAGTTTGCGGTCTCTTAACTGTGCAGAGCGCCCGCTCCTCTTGTTCCAGTGCCCCAGGGCATTGTGGGAGCTCGTCTCTCCGCTCCTCTCTAGTATTGACTGTGAGTGTCTATGAGAGGGGGTAATGGGCTGTGATTGGGTGGTCCGGCCTCATTAGGATCAAATGAGACGCGACCAAAGCTAAAATGGATCCGATGATTGCTCTGATCACATCCACAGACAACACAGGGACACGCACATGGACTCTAAGACAGAAGAAATAAATAAACTCTATCCATGGGTTTTAGAATGATGAAGAATGACCGTTGCCATAGTGATTAACAATGTAAAGGAACTCTGTATAGCCTGGTATTACAATCAGACCTGACCCTGTGTGTCCAGAGCCTTAACCTGCAGATAGAGACACATCCAAGTGTGTCTCATTCTCAGTAAATGACAGGGCCTCATGTGAAAGAACCTCCAGAATTCACTCACTGAGCTGCAGAGGCTGCAGTAGCACTGATTCATGATTGGCTGCAGGTCCTGGGGTTTAGGTAGTGACCATTCAGATCAGAGAGAGGCATTTTAGGTTTAAACCAACTGGATTTCAGCATTGAACCCAACCCGAATGAGAGACTCATGTGAGACTCATTCTGCTTTCTGATTGGATAATTGTCTTGAACCAAAACACATCCACACGTTTTTGTAATTTAAAATAAACCAGCCTTACAATTGTTATCAGTAGAACTATATTTGATTTGAACATATTTACCTAATATCAGTTAGGTCATGTTTATAACATTTTAAATCAAAATCTTACATTTGGCTCTATATGAAATTGTTTATCGCTATGGCAACGGTGCTAATTTGTCATCATTCTGAAACCCATGGATACGTTGCGTTCAAGATGAGCCAGACGTTTTTTAAGTGTTTGTATTTATTTATTTGTTCATGTATTTACAGAACCATTCCATCTCTCGAACCTCCCCCACATCACTGCGTCTCTGTTTCCACTGGGTCTGTGAGTTGATACTTTGTTCAGTTCACTATTGCACCTTGGATTGGATTTGTAAAACACAATCTGTTTCCACCACTCATGTTTAGTGTGTGGTTCTAAGTGAGACGCTGCAGACTGGAGGAGAGGGGGATGGAGGCAGAGGGAGGGAGAGGAGGAGGAAAAGGAGAGGGGTGAAGAAGGAGGAGAGAGTCAGGGAGGGAGAGAGAAAAAGAGAGGTGGGGAGGAGGAGGAGAGAGAGGGAGAGACAGAGAGAGGTTGGGAGGAGAGAGATGGAGCAAAAGGGGATGAGAGAGAGGGACAGAGAGATGGGAAGATGGGAGGGGTAGGAGAGAGGAAGAGGAAGCAGGTTGGTA
>JACM01026541.1:0-16026 GCA_000787095.1 Periophthalmodon schlosseri | reverse complement strand
GAAGTCTGGGAGTCCCTGCTTAGGCTAAAGCCCCCGTGACCCGGCCCCGGATAAGCGGAAGAAAATGGATGGATGGCATAACCTCTGTACAGGAGACCACCCAACACTTCACTCCACCTACTTGCTCTGACAATATCTGTGACTCTGATCACGCTATGTTCAGGATCACTGCTATTTCAGACCATGAAGTTGCCAAATGAATTTAAAAAATCAAAAGCACTTGACGCATTTAGTCTAAATACACATTTTCTGAAAGAAT
Source organism: Periophthalmodon schlosseri (assembly GCA_000787095.1). Classification (NCBI taxonomy): domain Eukaryota; kingdom Metazoa; phylum Chordata; class Actinopteri; order Gobiiformes; family Gobiidae; genus Periophthalmodon; species Periophthalmodon schlosseri. The sequence goes on along the minus strand of JACM01026541.1, from coordinate 15,767 downwards.
TTAAGTATCCTCTTGTAAGATCAATCACCCATCTCAATATCTTCAAACATTTGGTTGTCCTAGCTGATTGGAAAGCTGCGGTAACACCAATTTTTAAATCAGGTGCTAAAACAGACATAGCTAATTATTGGCCAATAACCATACTTCCTGTTTTATCTAAAACAGCTGAGAAGTGGGTGGTCAAAATCATTGCTGCTCATTTGGAAAACATCAAACCCTCATTACATCCACTACAGTTTGACTTTTGGACCCATCACTCCACAGACACTGCTCTATTTGTGTTAACAGAAAACATAAAGAGCTTGCTTGATAGGAGTCCCTGTGTTGGGGCTGTCCTCTAAAGAAAGCCTTTGACTCCCTAAACCATCAGATTTTGCTGTTCAGGTTGACTCAGTTTAACATCTCCAGTAAGCTCTTCAAAAGCCTTTGACTCCCTAAACCATCAGATTTTGCTGTTCAGGTTGACTCAGTTTAACATCTCCAGTCAAGCTCTTCAATGGTTTACATCATATCTCTCCCACAGGAAACAGTATGTGGTATTTGATGGTGTAAAATCTCCGTGTTTAGATCGTGATGTTGGTGTCCCGCAGGGGTTAATCCTTGGGCCGGTTTTATTCTCCCTCTTTATCAATAATTTACCAAATGCTTGTCCAAATGTATTCTCACAGATGTATGTGGATGATGCAATCATCTACACTCAAGCCAAAAGCTTTCAGCAAGCTGCTGATGACCTCACAGCTGCCTTATCGTCTGTGCATAACTGGCTCAAGGATTCGTGCCTCTTGTTAAACACCACAAAAATGGTCTGTATGTATGTATGTATGACTATTGGACTTTAACAACATGGTCAACCTTAAAAGATCTTGTCTGATTTATGAGGTCCTACATTCTCTCACACCACCACTGTTAAAAGAGTACATTAAATGTAAAGGCAATTCAGAAAAGACCACATGAGCCTTCACCAGAAGAAGAAGAAGAACCTGTGATCCCCACAGAATGTATTATCTGTCCAAGGTCGGACCTGTGGAATAGTCTTCTGTTAACACCGAGAGAATGTTGTAGGTAGGTTGTAGGTTCTTTTAAAGCTCAAATGAAAAACTGATTATGGTCAAACCAAACATGCACTCATCTATAGTGGCATTGAGATTTTAACAGATTTTCTATGGAGACATATTTGCATGTATGGACAAACTGTGAAGAGGGTGGGTATGAAATGTAAATGTCTTGAATGTGTGGCCGAATTGACTGTAAAATAATGTGGATTGTGCAATACTTTGGGCTGTGCAATGATGGTAACTATGCAATGAATGGAGTGTGCAGTACTCATTTTGTGAGCCCAGCTCTTTGGGACAATGGATGGAAATTAGCCTTTGGCTTTGAAAACCTTGTTTTTTGTTACTTCATCTATCCCTGCCTGTGATGAGTTGTAACAGGATAATTGTACTTGTACTGTGAGCAGAAGAGACACTGACCAGTAGTAGAGGGCACTGGGGCCCAGCAGCAGCCAGCCTGACACTGGGAGCCTCTGCTCTTTGGCCTGGGTGAAGCATCCACAGAAATAGATCAGCAAGACGATGAAGAATGGGATATACCTGGAAAACAGTCACAAGAACAGATGCACAGATTAGTCAGGGTGGGTTGCCTGGCAAGTCCAAGACTGATCTATTTTTTATACAGTGGGATATCCGTGTGGTCTAGTGTTGTCATGATACTAAAATTTCAAACTCAATTTCGATACTAAGGAATATACTCTATACTCAATACCGATTCTGATATCACCATGACAATATAAATCTCTAAAACACTTTTTATTTAGACAATAGAATGAGATTTTCAACATTAAACCATAGTAGTACTTTTCTATTCCCATGCGGCCTTATATCTGTGTAATCCCTCAGTCGTCCAGGTAGTGGTTCATGACGTGTACTAGCCCTCAGTCGTCCAGGTAGTGGTTCATGAGCGTGTACTAGTCTATGTGTCTTATACTTGTTCTGATACAGCTCAAGATCAGAGATTCATTTCTGTTCTGTGAATGTGACTTTTTAGTATTGATACTTGCTCAAATGAGTATCTAGTTTTGATACTAGTTTTAGTATCAATTAGTATATGATTTTTGATACCTTTGACAACCTTAGTTGTCAAAAGTAACTTCCTCCGCATCTCTATCCAGTCAAAGAACGGCTGTCTAATCAGATTTGTTTGTTTATATCAACGAAGGAGCTCATTGCTTTAGTGCTTCGGTCACTGATTCTGCAGGAATCATATCTGAAGGAACGGTGCAACAAACACAAATCTTTTCATATTGTCGACATAAAGCTTTTGTCACTTGTAGACTTACTCACAGTGGGAAGAGGAACCAAAACGTTTACTTAAGTAAGACTACTGTTACTTCAATAAAAATATTACTCAAGTATTAGAAAAAGTATGGTGATAGAAAAGTACTCTCTAGTAAATGTACTACCCACCTTTGCATATTGTTCATTCTCACTTGTAAATTTTCAAGGATTATGAGTGGCAAGGCTAAAAGCTGCACTCATACTTCCTTTTCATTCAAACAAAGCGATCTTCCATAGTGTCCTACTTACTCCTGGTACTGTGGGGACAGACTAACCAGCACAAGTCATACAATACATCCATCTGGTTTCATCATCTGCAGACATGTGTTCCATCTGCATAGCACTACAGACACACTCAAGAGAATTCAACATGTTGTACTAAGAAGTTACAGTTACAACCTACTTACATTTCTGATGGAGGACAGAGGCCTATATAACTCTATGGAAGATTTACTGTTTTTGAAAGAAATACCCAAACTTATGATCCACAGATGTTGAACCACATAAAATATTTAGATCACCATGTTACCTTTTATTGTTTTGAAAGTCCTATATTCACCAAAAACAATGTATTAAAATGTGTGGAGCTTTCTAGCATATTGTAACATTTGTTCCCTCATCAAAAACATGCCTGAAGAGGTTTTAGATGTCATCCATGAGTAATTTAGTAATCTCTTCTGGGCTCTGTTCAAACCCTCCTTATGGTTAGCTGTAAGATTTGTCCAAAGCTCTGCCCACAGCCTACGTCACCCATGCTCCCACACGACAATTCTTCATAAATATACAAAAGCAAGATACAAAACAATACACTTCAGCAGGGGTCGGCAAACCTAGGCATGCGTGCCACGGATGGCACGCGAAGGAATTCTGAAGGGCACGCGTAGCAAAATTGTCAGAAAAGAATATTATGTCGTGCTGCGCTCATTGACGCGTCATAACTGTGTGCACTCGCTACCGCAGCTCAGCGGCTTTGGCGCTTTCCCCCGGTTTGCGTGTGCGCACATTGGAACCGAGCGGAGGTTGGAGAGCTGGAGCGCGGGGAGCGACGCGGGGAGCGACGCGCGGAGCGTGTGTCTCATGTGTCCGCGCGCTGCCGTTTGCAGCCCCACTGTCGCGTTTTTCTCTTTGTCGTTTTTATCATGACCCGCGTGTGCAAAATGTGCCATGTATTATGATGCTGTACGTCGTCAAAGTGCCGCTAACGGCGATCACAGACTTGCTGGGGCCTATTCAAAATCAATACATCTCCATATTCAGGCTGCTGAAAGATAAGACAGAGGATCCACAAGAATCATCTGATAATATGAAGTACAAAGTACAAACGGATTTCAAAATGGCACCCAAAGCCAAAAACTTTGCCAACCCCTGCACTACAGCTTGACAAACCTAATGATGTGCTGTAGTTTCATTAACGCCAATTGTAATGTGATAGTGCTGTGAAGGGGGAGGAACTTTTAGCTTTTTCAAAAAATAGCATGTTCAAAACAATAAAAGGTAACATGGTGATCTAAATGTGTTATGTGTTATCGATTAATACCTAATAGAAGTAAAATACACCCTCTTTAATAAGTAATATGTTTTTAATAAGTCCCCTTCACAGCCTCTTCAGGCATGTTTTTGATGAGGGATCATTATTATATGGTAGAAAGCTCCAAAAAGTCGATATTGCCTAATACCCTCTTGTTAGTTATAAGATTCAGTTTATGCATATAGACGTGTGCTGAAATACACCTACGCCATACTTTTCATTAGAATGCAATGTGGATATGCTCCTTACTATTTCAGATAATTAATCATTTGAAATAAGAAGCTGAACGTATCATTTGTATTCATCCAGTGCCACCAAAAGTCCCTGTAAACGTGAGACCGGAGTCCCGCTCAGTGGCAGTGAGCGATGCGGTGTTAGTGTGGTGTTTAGGGCTAATCTGCTGAAATATTAAACTGCATTAACCTTGAGATATGAGAGGCTGCAGCTGCATGGGAATGTCAGAGCTTTGATCATTTGCCATGTTCATAATGATTGTTCTGCATCACAACCACTCGAGCAGGAATCGATGAAGTATTCAAGGACTTAAGGGGAGCTACTCACAAGTCACTCTTTAATATGGCGTCTTATAGGGATAGACTGGGATTTATTCAAGAGCACTTACACAAGGACATGCACAGTTCTCAGTGTGTATGTACTGGTGACCCAGAGGGTGGTGGTTCAAAACCCACCACCAGCATTGCACAGTGTCATTATGTCCTTGGACAAGATACTTCACCCAGGCTTGGCTGGTTGTGCTGATAACCAATTATATAGACATAATTTTAACTCTGTGTCTGTTAGTCCCGCCTCTTCATATTCAAATCAGGCAGTATCAGGCTGACTATATTCAAAGATGACATTGGCACAAAAAGGCAGCCACATTCTGTCCACCCTGACACATCAAAAACTATATAATTAGTAAAGGTGTGATGCATGGATTTAAATCCTTTCAACTTATAATTGAAGCCTCAGTAATAATTGAGGATCTCATTGGGTCGCCAGTTTCAATGCTGAAATTCAAGTTAATGATTGGCTGCAGGTGCTGGGGTTTAGGTAGTGATGATTCAAATCAGAGAGAGTCCTTTTGGTTACACACATGCAGCCAACCAGCAGAAGAAACACATATTGCTCTTACCGATATGCACTCTGCTCCATGTTTATGCAGTATAAAATAGACCTGATGTAAAATGAATTCCACACACCATTAATAAGCATATTGTCTATGTGCAGTTTCATATTTCTGATGTATTTCACGCAGTAGGATTGCTATGCCACTACTGCAGACTGATGCTTGGTGTGTACATGGAGAGAGGCTGTAGCTTTTGGCCTGTGTAATTGCATTGTGCTTCCATATGATGGCATTGTTCTTGTGTGTGTGTTTGTGTGTGTGTGTGTGCGTTTGCATGCGTTTTCATACGTACCACATGAGATGTCCCAGCTGCTCATCATAATAGTACAGCAGCTCAAAGGAGTCGATCTGAGGAGAGACACAGTGAGTCATCCTCAGGCAGCGCTATAACACATTCCTCAGGCTGCTGCAGGACTTCTGACTATTTATACCACAGGGGCACAGCAGTGGCTCTAGTGCAAACCGTTGTGTCCTTAGGCAAGACACTTCACCCACATTGCCTATAGTATAAATATGGTGTGCATGATAGTCGTCGGGGACGATGGTGCCGATTGGCATGCTCGCCTCCATCAGTCTGCCCCAGGGCAGCTGTGGCGACAACAGTAACTTACCTCCAATGACTGTGTAGTGAATGAATAATGCACTGCATTATTATTATTACGTTTCCTCTCCTATTTCTCCTCTAGGTTTGCCTCTAGGCTCTGAGTGATTGACAGATGGATTTAACCACATTAAACATTTAATCTCAGTGAAGTGAACTCTCAGAAGAAGCTGATGATTTTTCCTGCTTAAAGGCAATAGAGAAATACAAAGTGTATATTAATTGTGATAACACTGAAATTTTGATCTGACTCCCAAGAAAAATGTGATATACATTTTTAGCCGTATTGCTCGCCCTTTTGGATTTATGTGTTGAAAGGTAAAGTACCAGACCAAGTACCACCTAAGGCCCAGTACTGCCCAGTAAATATATTTTGGCTTTGTGAGCAGCACCAGATCTAAACTCGGACTAAGGTCTATCCATGTACTATAAAATGAGGGTTACACTCAAACGAGGGTCTAAAATGAGACCAGACCATGGAGAAGGTTGTTCTAAATAATGATTAACCAAAAGACAAAAACATGAATATATTTGTCTCTAAATAAAACAAATACTCAAACTGCAGACTTGTAGGCTGCCCGCCTATTAGTTAAAAAAACACTGGCTGCTTATCGGATTGTTGGAGCTAAAAGATTATTAAAATGACATGTAAACAGCAAAATTCTCTGACGTCTGTCTGGTCATGGTCCCTCCAATTACCGGTACTCACATCAAATTGTACAGTTCGTATGTCCTTTAATTAATTTTAAAGGGGCCATATTACACTATTTTCTGATCTATGTTATAATGTCGTTTCCTCATCAAAACCATACCTGGAGTTGTGTTTTGTTTCATTCACACATGTTTAACACACAAACTGAAGGAGCTACTTGGGAAGGGTGGTGGAATATATACACTCTAAAATTTGACAAAATTCAACCTTGTTTTGATATGGAACCTACCTGGACGACTGAGGGATTACACTGCACAATTTAACACAATCAAGCTGAAATTTCAATTTGAGCTGTCACAAAGGCTAACGTAGTTACAAAGGCTGCAACTATTACAATAACAGAATGTGTTCCGCAAATAACAACATATCCTGTCTTTTTATAGAAGAAAAATCTATAGACTTCAAAAATTCATGAGATACTTGTATTAGTTTATCAGTTTTACTTTACTCACTTACTTACTTTACTTACTTTTTAAACATGAGTCATAAAACTAATCACAACTGCATTTTTTGGTTTACTGGTGTCCTATTGTGTCATATAAGATGAATTCTAGTGTTATGATACAATACAACTTATCTTATTTGCATACAGCGCTGAGCAAAAATAGCTGTTCATTAGACTGTCAGCCGTATGATGACGTCAGAACGGATCAGAGGACGCAGAGGTACGGGTTGGTGTGTAGGCCCCTCGCAGCAGGAGCACATGTGAACAACCAGGAGCTGCTCGGAGAAGGGTGAGAATCCTGGCAGGAGATACAAACAAACTCTGCACCGTATATGAATTATGATAAAGAGTTTCTGACATTCTTCTTAATGTGCTAAAATGTGAAGACATGACAGTTTAATTCATTTAGTAAATATTATATTGATATGAAGATGCATTATCATGTTTGACAATATATTTATGATACTGCAAACTGATATAGAGTTCATTTTTTTGCTAGTTTGGAGAAAGGAAGATTTAGATTTTAGCTGTGCATATGACTGAGAGGTTTTCATTCTGCACTCTTTTCTCTTTTTTAATGTTAGTTTTATGATGATTATTTATGTTTTGATTTGTTGTATTGTGATTTTAATGTCTTTCTTATTCCGTAAAGCACTTTGAATTATTCTGTGTATGAATTGTGCTGTAAAATAAACTTCCATTGCTTGGATTCATTTATTGAATTGGCTGGACACAACATTAGAACATCAGTAAAAGATAAACCATTAGATCGGCCCAAACGATAAATTGTTTTAAATCCACACTTAAATCTCACCTTTATGCACTGGCTTTTAATACAAATTGAGCTGTTTTTATTGTTTTATTGTGTGAGGAAGGTTCTGGGGTCAGGGCTAATGTGGTCTGAGGGAGACAGACTCAGAAAAATTCCCATTCAACAAAACTGATTCCGATTCACTGTGGTCAAACGTGGCAGAAATAATACATATTTACAAAGATTAACTGTGCTCAACTTTATCAAAAGCAACAGAAATTAACGAAACTAAGGCAAAACCCCTGTGTATCAGGCTATACCTATGTTCCCCCGATGGACTAAACCTGTCTACTTTTATACTCTCCCAGCAGGAAGGACCTCTCCCAGGTAAATACTAATCATTCCACAGGTGTCGATTAGGTTTAACTTTAGCAGTAATCTACGAATCTGTCTGCCTGATTATGAGGGCTTAATAAAAGTGTAAAATAAAACTATAAACACTGAAATACTGAAACCAAAATACACAAAGACAATGTAACAAAAATAACTTAAACCAGTCCTCCCCTCCACATGGCCCTTCCCTCAACCTCACCTACGGACCTATGCCTTAAATTAGTTTTCCGAGGCTTGGTGGCTCTGTCACACCTGTAAAATGCACTGACTCACTGTAATAACCACCAGTCTGTGGCCCTCCGCTTCGAATATGTTTACATACGTGGCCCTTGGTGGAAAATACGCACTTTATGTATTGTGTTATTGGCTTGTATTTAACACCCTGCTTGTGCAAACTCAGTGGGCTATGTCTGTTTCCTCACAAATTTTGCCAAGTCAGGCGCCTTATAATTCGCCTGAGCCACACTGATGCTAAAATGACATAAAGTCATTTGCTATAATTAAAAAGGCATAATAGGTGATCCTTGATGTGTGCATTTTTCATAATTTATTACATAATGAGGCATTATGGGTTTAGGTACAATCCCGTGTGGTGGCTCTGTAAAATGAATGAACGCCTTCTAAATAGACACTAAACCAACTCTAATCACAAGTCACTACTGCCATCTGTTGTTCACAGGTGGTAACAGCAGGTGCGATAACTAAACGCAATCAAATAATGAAATCCACTACAGTAAATGTCACTGAATTCGCTAAAAGCTTCTGTGATTTTAAACTCTGATTTTACTCATATTGGTTTGTTTTTCAAAAAATGTTGTACTTTATTTTTAATTGCTTTCTGACAACTATTTTGAGTGGCTGAAGTCGAAGGAAAAACATGTCAAATTGTATTTCTCTGTTGTAAACATTCTCATGAATTTAGGCCTATAGTCAGCAAAAGAAATTCTTGGTCGACTAAAGACATGTCCTGCCAATCGATTAGTTGGCTAAAAAGGGGGCGTGGCAAATGCTCTAAAAACTATGTGTGTCTGACCAAAACTGCACTCAAAAGACCACAGCTGCACGGGAGTTCATGCAAAAACTATTATTTATACAGGAAAAAGTACTAGGAAACAATGTATTTATATAAAGACAGATTAAACTTGTGAATCATGAGTTCTGCTTTTTTACTTGTAAATACCAAAAAATACCAAATCTTCAGCTAACTCACTCGCTCACTTCTCCTTTCTGCTGTTGTCCCATATAAATCCTTATCATAAAAAAATAAAATAAAATAAAATGATTAGTCGACTAATGATTAGTTGACTAATACAAGTTTTGGCCGACTAAAGCCCACCACACACTACAGGATTTTTCAGCCTTAAACGTGCAACAGAAAGCGCAGACCACAGACATGAGGAGAATCGTATGAGACTTTAAATCTCCAAACCCAAACACTGCAGTGGAGAGAACGTGCACCACAAGCTAAAAAAGTGAGCTAACAAAGTTAACGCACCTCCATTTGTTGTTTCCTGTCTACAGTAAAACAATTCGCTTTGAGACTCTAAAGTGTTCAAAAGATCAGAGCATTGCACTTCTAGTTTAGATGCAAGTCAAAACAGTGTTATTATTATTTGTGTAATGTGGTGTAATAGTTCAGATAAATGCTTTTAATGCACAGAAGGATTAGAAATCACATACGAAGACACAGGTCAGGGAGAAGCAAAGGGTCCTAAATAGGGCTAATGATCCTGTAGTGTGTGGCGGGCTTAAGACATCATGATTCATCGATTAAAGGATTACAGCCCTACATGAATCCCATTGGTATTGTATTATTATAAAATGTACAACTATTATATAATTAATAGTGATATAATGACTATTTGATAAACAGATCTGCTAAATGTTTCACAGTTTCAGGTGGAAGTGACTGTGAGCTGCTTGTTAGTCTGGCCCAGCCTTGCAGTTCATTTTAAATGTCACATGTATTATTGACTGACAACTGTTTCATTATTTGATTTCTATTTTCTGTTGCCCAAATCAACAACGTCTGTGAAGCCCTGTGAGGCGATGGCTGTTGGGATATTGGCTTATAAAAAATGCATTGAACTGAAATAGAATCGAATGGTTCTTGTCATCCATAAGTCCTGAGTGTGCGTGTGTGTGTGTGTGCGCTGTAGTATCAGAGAGGCGGGCTTGAAGTTCCTGATTGATAATTCCTTAGTGCATGTACATGTGCGAGTGTGGTGCTACCAGAGAGGCGGGCTTGAGGTCCTTGATGATGGGGTTGTCTCGCACTGACAGGTGGAGCTGGTATCCGCTCAGCAGGAGGCGGTGGTTGATGGAGTCTCCCACCAGGTGGATGCTGGCGCCCATGACGAAGGTGATGACGCAGAGGTAGACTGCAGAGCGTGGGACGGCCTGCGGGCTGCGCTCTATCAGCTGTGTTAGAAACATATGTTTACACAAAGAGAGGAACACCGTGTACTGTACAAGTGAGAGGATCACAGCGGGACGTCTGATCACTCAGGTGTGAATATATTCATTATGTAACTCAAAGTTTAACTTTAGTTCACCACTTTATAGGACAAAGCTCCTAATGCGCAGAATAAATGCATAATGATTGGGTTATTAATAACAAGTACATTTTTTGATAGAACAGTTGTGGAATTAACATATGAACAATGTGCTTTACCCTTGGCCCTGGGTCATGATTGAGATGATTATACAGTGGAATACATTAAACACTACATCAACTAAATCAAATTCAGTATATGATGTTTTAATAACACTGCACTGTGTACTTTAGTGCCAACTAGGTTGCAGCTTTCTGGTCCAAAACGGCTTTCTAAGTTTGTGCTGCCTGTAGTGGTCTCTGCGATTTCTAGCAGTTGGTGATGAGACTTGTAAACTTAGTTTGGTCCAGTTCTAGCGCTGGTCTAGTCCATGTTTTAGTTATTTAGTCGCAGCATGAAATGACATGGGAGTCCTGGCCCCAGAAGGGACCCTAATACACAACATGTTTTAAAGATGGACTATGTAACTTTTCTTGTGGGGACTCTGCCACATGCTTGTCTCCGTGGAGATTCAAATGCTTTTTCATTGACCTCTCCTCAGACCTGACCTGTAATATGGCCTGGTGGTGTATCTTGCTTGTGACTTGCTTAGTTTAATACCATACTGTCAAATCAATAACATCTCCATGGAAACAAGCAGGTGGTGGACCATCTATAGGAAAGATAACACAGCACTTTTCATATCATTGCTCCTGTCTGTTTTCCCCCAAACTAGAGGAAACAGCATTCATCTTTCCTATTCACTGTTTGGTAATCATATTAAATATTTTTATTTTATTCATTTTTGTGCTTTGAGACGCACCAAAGCGTCATCACACATTATAGAATTTTCAGTTAGGCCAATGTTATACCAACGGAGATTTTAAAGATAATAAATATTTCATTCACTGTATTATTTACCAGTAGCAGATGTGGGTAGAGTAACCAAAAATTGTACTCAAGCAAGAGTAACGTTACTTCAAAACAATATTAATCAAGTAAAAGTACAAAGTAGTGGTCCAACAAATTGCTCAAGTAAGAGTAACTTAAAGAGTAACTGTTGGGATGTCTGATTTATAATTTAAAGTTAATGTAATTGGAACAAATGCACAAAATCTGGTATTTTTAAAGAATAGACACAAAAATGAAACAAACTAAATCATATCTGAAGTGAAGCAGTGCAAGAAACACAAATCATTTCATATTGGCAACATGAAGCTTTTGTCACTTAGACTTACTCACTGTTGGAAGAGGAACCAAAACTTACTGTTACTTCAACAAAACTATTACTCAAGTTTGTGGCTAGAAAAGTACTCTGAAACGTACAATTTCTTTTAACTCTGAAACATACAATTTCTTTTAAAAAAGGTACCCCAGTAAATGTAACTGAGTACTACCCACCTCTGAACAGTAGTAACCCTGCACGTATTCGGGTTGTTCGCTTTTTTCATGTTGTTTTGGTAATGTGTCTCTATGGACGTTTTGTTTATCTGGCCAGTAAAAGTTTTTCTCTAGAATTCCCTTTGTCCCTTACCTTGAGCATAATGAACGGAGTCAGAACATTGTAGGCCATGTGAAAATAGTCCCCCGCACTGGGCTTGTTCAGAGGAAACCACTCCAGAGGAAGGATGATCTAACGCGACACAAAACCACACATCTCTTAGCATCCTTTATCATATTATAACATAACTCACCATATTTTATCACCCCATTTCAAACAGTACAATGCTGTGATTGTGAGAGGCCGTTACCATGACAATAGGCCTTCCAAAGTCCAGGATCCAGTTCTGCAGCGTCAGGCCCATCCACAGGTCCAGGTGGAAGTGCTTTCTCTGCGGCGGTGAGTGATCCTTCAGAGCGGCCGGCGAACTACAAAAGACGTTTACAGAGAGAAAAAGATTATAAAACAGTTGTGAGTGTTAAAGCAGACCTAAAATGGACTTTTTAGAGCTTTTAACCATGTTATAGCTGTTTCCCCTCACCATTTACTCACCCGAAGTTGTATTTGGAGTGTTTCGTGCATGTTTGAGCAATCTTTAATCGCTTATTTTCAAGAAGCCATTTTGACAATCAACCTGTTTTCATCGCCACCTTCTCCTTAAAGGTTCAACAGAGATCAACACGATCATTTATTTTTTTCTGGTTGGTTTGGATGAATGAACAGACCAACATGAAATTACTACTTAAGTACTAAGTGGTAATACTCATAATAATCCTATTTAATCTAATAATAATAATTTAAAGGTACAGTATACAACTTTTACATCAACTAGTACATCACCTGCATGATTCTATGAAAATAGCAGGAGGCTGTGGTCCATTCAGATCTCGCCACAAGAACAGTTTCTTCCTCTTTGCTCTCGGACTCATGAACACTCTATAGCACCTGTTTATAACACCTGTCACTTTATAACACCTGTCACTTTATAACACTAGTTACTGTCACTTTAAACAACTGTAATTAACCTGCTTGCACTGATGTTACACTGTTGTTCTACCCACCATGTGTGTTTTGTATTTGTATATCAAAGTCTTTTTATTTGCCTTATTTTAATACATGCCTTTCATTTTTATTTTATTTTATCAAAGTTTATTTGCATTATTATATGTTTAATGTTGCACCATGATGCCAAGTTTCTCGTTTGTGAATTTTGTTCACTGACAATGGCAATAAAACTTATTCTGACTAACTTTCTCTATCAAAATAGATGTTTTATGCCATATTGTGGAAGATTATAGCCAAAGAACAACATTTCCATGTAAACAAGAAGGAGGAGCCTCTCTTTCAGGCCAAATTAGAGTCAGGTTTGAGAAATGCAAGCCCGCAGAAGCATGTTTTCTTCAAAGATCTTATTCTAAAATATACTATCGCTTATGATTTATATCCTCTAGTATTGAAATAATTGGTTGAAACTTGGTCCCTACCACAAAAGGCATGCCATGTACAACTAGCCTATAGAAAACTATGTCAAAGCAACAATCTGTGGTCTTCATGTTCTTCTCGTGTCTGCAGTGAACAGTGTTTGAGCAGCTGTGGATAAGACATTGATCCACTTCCTCCAGCTTTGTGTGCACAATATAATAGAAAGAAGAATGCCTCTGAAAGCCCCAGCGGAGATTCAATTGGCAGCGTGTTTGACGAGGAGTTCCAAAGACACGTCAAGATTGGCCTAAAATCCAACAAGACTTATTTCTAACCAAATCTTCCTGAACAATGTGATTTGTGGTCCAGCTGTGGTCGTCTACACATGCCAAAATATTTAAAAAAAATCAAAATCAATCTGACACAAGCAAGACTGCCAAACTGTACTGGCCACTCAAGTCTACTCATTCACACACCAAATTCACACGCCGGATGACGTGTCTTGCTCAAGTACACAACAGTTGTTTTATATAGTTGGAGATCAAACCACTGACTTTTGGGTAGGTGATGGACAAACGCAATATCACCCCATTTTATTACAATTAATTGAAAAGGAACAACATCAGAAAGATAAAGCTTTATATTAACACTTTAGTGAAAAGAGGATAATGCAAAAAATTGGTTGGACTACACTGCTCCATTGTGGGCTAGTAGTTTTCCTTATTAAACTTTATTATGAAGAGCAGTGCACCTTATGGCCAGAAAGTTAGTTAACTACTTTCAAATGATATATTTTAATGAAAATGATCAAAAGCGGCCCTACATACCATCCCAAAAATATATGTTTCTTATCGCAATAATATATGTTTTGCTGATAAGAAGTAACCAGTGGTGGAAAGAACGCTGAAAATGTGTAGTAAAAGTAAAGGACAAGACGAATAATGATTAAGTAATAAGTACTGCAATAGACTGAGGTTTATAAAAAAAAAAAAAAAAAAAAGCAGAAGCATGTGATGTGAGTGATCAGAGGGACATAACCGGAAAGAAATCCGATGATTTTGCTGTTTACATGTCATTATAATAATATTATAACTCAAATATCTCAGAATAATCAGATTTTGTGCGTTTATGTAATCGTAGCCTGTGGTAGCAGTTGGGCGACTGGGTTTTGTGCTGTGAGTTCGTTTAAAATTACATTACAAGTTCAAGTACAGGTTTAAAAATTTACTCAAAAAAGTACAATTACCCAAAAAATAAAAAAAACAAGTACAGGAACTTAAGTATTAGTAATTAAGCCTACTTTCCACGCCTGGAAGTAGCCTAGTATAGAAGTTATAGATTGTTTTATTTATGTTAGAATATGCCCAGTAATAAGAGATATTCATCAGCATAAATCAAGCGCACACTGACATAAACAAAGGTCTTTCTGTAGAACGCGGCCTGTCACGTGGGCGGTTCAGACACTTGGATGAAAAGCGCTCCTCGCCCCGTTACATTTGAGCTCAAATGAAAGCACACAGCAGCCTACAGAGTGTTTACACACCTCATCTGTGCAGAGGCTTGGGGACCTCGACGTTTTCTGGTCGTCTGCATCCTCAGCTCGTCTCAGTAACTTTGCAAACTATATTTTATTTGACAATTCCGAGATAAAATGCGTTGAGTAGCGGCATCCTCTCCACTCGTGGTTCACTTCCGTGTTTACCCTGTTAGCCCCGCCCACTCTATGGTTCCACACAATCACGTTGCAGCAGCCTTATTTTTGTCATACTTAACCCTGGGGCTTCCCTATGGAGCCTTTTGTCCATTTTGCCTTTTTTAAAACTTAGTCGGCCCATAATTTCAATTAATGCTAAAGACACCAAATTTTGTGGAAAGGCCAACTTTTTTTGCTAATGCATTGGAGCACTCAGATAAAAAAGTCACAGTTAGGACCCCAAGGACATACATGTCCCCCTACAAAAACAGCTGTGAAATCATCATAGATTAATAGTTTTCATAGCTTTTCTAAGATCTAGCCCTGCTCTTGAAAACTTTCACATGTAGTGTAAAAATGGCCTCTAAAATATCTATATCTTCCAGAAAACTGAGGCTATGTTATAATGGGGTACTTTTTAAATGTGTCCTAGGAAGCTCATAAACTGTAAAAATGATCAATTTCACTTGTTTTGTCAAACATGAAACCAAACATAAATGAAAATGTGTTTATTTTTTCATTGTTATCACTGTTATCTTAAGTATTTTTTACATTACATGTGAAATTCAAGTTTTCAAACAATTAAGGGGTTAAAATCCTGATAATTTTTATTAATTACATATTTTTGAGTAAAGCAGGGATAGATGTTTGGATTTAATCGAAAAAGTATGACAAAATATTAATTGATGATGATCGCTCCATATGTGGTCGTTTTCATTCAAACTGCTGAGGATGTCAATGTGCAGATGTGTGTAAACTGACATCCCTGCATCACTCCAGTA
>JACM01067000.1:0-10034 GCA_000787095.1 Periophthalmodon schlosseri | reverse complement strand
GTGTATAATTTTACCAGTAAAACCGAAGAGCTGAACGTATCGAGTCAAAAACACATCAAGTCTCCAGTGTGGGACCTTTACATTGTCTCAAAGTCAAAGGTCCTGTTTCAAGAACAAACTCAGGGTTTGTTGTCCTTTGAAAAGAGGTCAACTCAGAGTTTTCAGTTTCACAGCGAGAGTTAACCTAAACCCTGAGTCAGTCACTGGTCACTCACTCGAGAAAGATGAGTTACCAGAGTTTGTTCCTGGAGAACTCTGATTGGTCGGTTAATTTCCCCATTCACAGAAATATAGGAACAATTAAAAACAAATTAAATTAAAGTTTAATGATTAACTTTATACAGTGAATTTATTTACCTCTTTCATACATTTTATTTCAATTTCTGATTTTTAATACAGCACAATTTACTGCTTATGATAACCCTAAACAATTTAAGAAGTTATTGGTTTATCAGCTGATGTCAAGCAAATAAATCAATAAACAGAGTTGTGCCATACTTGAACAAATGTATTTAATGTAACGTTAAGAAGCACAGTTTATGTTTCTGCTCTCCAAATGCTCAAATGCACGATTGTTTGCAAAATGATGGTGTGTAAAATGATTTTAAAGTTGTAATGGTACTTAATGAGCTACAAAAATGCAAATGTAAAAACATATTTGTATTTTAATGCATCATACTAATTATTAATTAAAGCATTACTTAACATCCCATTTTAAGATCAAACCTTAATTTAACCTGTCCACGGTCACATGACCTCCTCCTCTGGTTTACCGTTGCCATGGTGAATCCTCTTTTCTTGGATCTATTGTTCATGGCTCCTCTCAAACAACAAATTGAGTGGTCTAACTCTGCTCCAAACCCGTTTTCTGAAACAGGAAACTCTGAGTTGGCCCTGTCTGAGTAGGATGACCCTGAGTCAAGACTTAAACTCATGGTTAGTTCAACCTGCTTTGTGGAATAGGGCCATTGTGTTGTGCGTAATAATGGGTGTGTTTAAGATGAGCAACGCGGTGAAGGCGGTTGAAGGCAGCCAGCCCAACAACATCTCTATGTAGGCACCGATAATATCATTAAATCAAGACGGCTGCAGGCGCCTTGCGGACGAAGGCAAGAAGAAGCAACAGCAGCTGCCTTCATGAACTACAAAACCCAAACGTATGATGTGAAATGCAGTGCTGTCAAAAACGTGCTCCGGCGGGTGACTGACAGCTGATTGGACCTGATGGTTTTGATGAAACACGACGCACTGCAGTTCCAAAACATCCCTCCCTCCTCTTTCTTCATCCCTCATCTATTTACGTTCATATCATCACAGATGTGTAAAGTCAGACAGAATGGCCCTGGGGCTTGTATGATACAGCAGGTCTCGGAGCGGCTCCACTCTGGAGCGGGACGAGTGTGACCTCGGGCCGAACTACACAGTTCACGATGACAGTAAAAGTGTTTGGAATTGGACAAAAAAGCAGTCGGATCACGTACTATATTTATATGAATGGGCGCTGCAGAGCTGCGCATTTGTTTTGAGTTCTAAATAGGGTGACCAGACATCCCCATTTACCTGGGACAGTCCCAGATTTGAGCTCTGTGTCTCATGTCCCAGGTGTCTCTATTTTAGATTTTTAATACCCAGCAACATAAAGGGGGGGAAGTCCCTCAGATTATAAAACTAACACAAGTGAGTTGAGAAATGATGTGCTCTTTTCACACTATGTCAACCCAGGTGTGTCCCACTTTTTAATAGAAAATCTGGTCACCCTAGTTATAAATGAACATCATATAGCCTAGTACTATGTTTTAAACTATGAATTAACATATGTATAACGTAATTCAAGGATCGAAAAGTCTTTTTTTAATAATATTGGCCATTAATTTACATTAAAAAAATACAGACACAGAAAAAGAACGTTCAGGAACCAGTATGGAAAAGCAGGTATGGTTAAGGTACTGGTAGGTCCATTAAAAAAAAAAAATCAAACAGTTCCCAGCCCTATCTATAATACAATAGTCATGACACCTGCAAGACGAGTTTGTTTTTCATTGTTATTGGTTATCACATCCAACCTATAAAGAAGAAAAACGTGTTGGTGCTGAAAGAATATATTGCCCTGAGGAAAATAATATTACACAGCTCAACCTTACATAACACGTTTTGACGAAGCTTCACTCTTGTCCCACAGCAGTTTACCAGCCTAGACTCAAAATATCTCCAAATCTAAACATAAAGAAATAAAACAATAAAATAAAAATGGGAACTAACGTTGTTGAACCAATCACAAGCCATCTGCATCGTGACACAGGGCAGGAAATGGACACATCAGTCTGCAACCTCCAAGAGACCTTTCGCAACATGAAACAAAAACCTCAAGAAGTGACCAACAGGATTAACAAGACAAGCAGCAGGCAATTTAAGAAGCATGACAAGATTAAAAAAAAAAAAACCCAACAAGAACACCAAAAAAAACCCCTAAAAACTAAAGACTTTCACTTCCAAGTATCAAAGAGGCACACTGTCACCCAGGACTTCTTGGTATAGAACAAGCTGATACTGAGAACACTCCAAGTTGCCACAGACAGACCTAGGCTTCAAGAAGTAAAATATTTCCCACTTTACAGGTTTGTTACATTAGTCATATGGTCCACCCTGCTTTTGTTGAGGGAAAATGTGGCTTGGACATTTCTCTGTCTAAACATAGCAGCTCACTCTACACTTGTCTGCAGACCAACAGCGGAAAATGTAACTCATGTGATGTGAATCGTTTTATCTGGTGCCGTTCTGCGTTGGAGACGAGGGGGACACACAGCCTACAGTGATCTGCGCGTGGGACAGGTTCAGAGACCGTACGGAACAACTTGACGCGCAACTGGGTTACACCTAATTTGTCCGGGTTTGTTTTTTGCATCAGATCAATTCAGCGCACTTGTTGATACGAGTCCGCTCCCATGTGCAAAGACAGAACCAAAAACAGGCCCATCCGGAGTCAAATTTACACAACTAAGGCATGAGACTGAGGTAACTTTCCAACACTTCTTGTGACAACACTGTAGCGAGACAGTGTGGAGATACAAAGTACGCGACCAACCCAAACTGCAAAGTCCCTCACCTTTCGTCGCTCCTCTCCGCGACTAACTCACTCCATGGCCGCGCTGTTAGTTCGGTAAATCCATGCGTCCTCTTCGGGCGGCTAAGCGGAGGCTAGTGTGTGTTTTTTGTGGTGGAGAGCCGCTGTTGTCAGTCCGCTCCTTCAGAGTCTGATCACTGAGCGCAGACCATCGCCGCAGACGTGACGTTACGTTGGTCCCAGCGGATGGGCGGGGCCAACTAACGGTAAGGTTCAGATAACATCTTTTTTTTGGGTGGCAGGTTTTGGTGGTATTATTTGAAATTGTGTGCCTGTAATTATAACTGTCTGTTTTATCATTTGTGGATATACTTAAACTTTTTTTTTTAACTAGGTCTATGCACTAGTGCCCCCTCTGCTGCTGTCCCTCTAATGTTAGTGATGGGACTTGCAGCTCTTTTAGGGGATCCAGATTCATTTAAAAGAGCCGTTCAAAAGACTGGCTCTTTTGCTATGTATTTATATGACAGACGTCAACCTGAGAACTCATTTTAACTACCAAATAATCACAGAGGAAGTGACCGAGGCTCAACTAAGAGTGGGAGAGTGTTGTTTACCCTTTGACGTTACAAATAATACTACAATAATAATCTTATTATGATGCTAAATACGTTTTTTTTGTTCACAAAGCTCTAACTTGTGTTTCCTGCTCTGCTTCTGTGCTCATTCTTGTGATAGTCCAGGGTTAATCAATATAAAAATGCATAAAAATTAGAAAGAAAAAGATTCGTTTAAAAAAAAAAAAAAAAAAAAGAGATCCGGTTCCAGCCGTTCACGTTAAGGAAACGTTCAGCAGAGCCGACTCGTTCATGAACGTCACATCACTATCTTGTGTATGTGTCTGAAATCATCATCATAATTCTAGGCTCTCTGGGGTTTCAGATGACATCAAAACATTTTATAGGCCCATAGGCTGCTGTTTAATGAACATGGAAATGATATTTTTGTTTATTTTTGTTAAAACCCAGATTTCTGATGAAATTTGGCAAGTTCTAGGGTCACTGATTAAAAAAAAAAAATGAGATGTAATCAATAGGAAAAATAAAACTCTCTCTGATAACCAACAATAGAAACTGAATCCTTCCAATCCACAATTTCACTCTCATATCGCTGTAAAAATGAACTAAAATGGGAAATATGGGAAGTAATTTAGTTTCATTTTAACCATAAAAACCTCACAGTTGCGTGCGAGCACGAGGACTCGATGCTTTCACAAGGATGGAGCTGTTAAACTGAAAGTTAAAGTTGTAACTCATGACTTCAAAACTCAATTGCATTTTAGTGAAGACGATTAGAAATGATGAGTCTGGTGAAAATATTAGGCTTTTAGAAACGCAGATTAAAACTTTGGGATCAAAATGATGTCCCAAGACGGAGCTTTTTCAACTCTGAAGAGGGTTCGGTGATAGGTTAAACACGAGGGATTACTTGTAAATGTGTGATGTTTTTGTGTTAGGACATTATTAAAATGTTTTGGGGTTTTTCGTGCCTACAGGACCTTTGACCGACTGAGCAAATAGTAGTTTTTGTATGTCAGCCTACACAGTATCAATATCAGTTCTTTATTTTTGGGATTTGCTGATGTCCCAACACTGAAACTACTCCATCCAATCTATCCTTGTGATAGATTGGGCGTGTTTTTTTTTTTTACACCCGGGATGATGCCACGTCACATTTCAAAACGTTATTCACAAGGAGCAGACTGTTGACAACTCATCGTTATTGCATGTCTTATAATAAAAAGCTGTTGTTTCATATAGAATAGAATGATGCCCTCACACAGACAGATGGTAGATGGGACAGTGCCGTAGGTGAAGGAGGCTCCTGGGGGATGGGTGATTGGTGTCCCAACAGAAGGGGGCTTTTCTCTAGGGCACAGTTAATGACCCACGCCTGGAAGAAGGTGGTCCAGCTTAAACAAAAACCATTAGAGGCGCCAGTTAACAGGCTTAGAACTGGTTGCAGGCTGTGGAAACAATTCCCTGCCTTGTACTGTAATAACATTCTGAAATACTGCGCAAAAGAACCAAATGTCCACAGCAATATCTACTTATTTAACTCCACGTACTAATATAAAAATGTCATTCAGGGTGTGGTGTGTTCAGAGGAGACGAGATCGCACATTGGTGTATAAAAGGCTTTTAAAGTCAAAGTCAAAGCACATCCAAACTCTTTGTTACGTAAACAAACATTCTGAAAAGACTTTTACGGAGTTTATTTTCATGGTATTTGAATAGATAAATACAGTATCATAAAAGAACAGTGTGTGGAACACTACTCTTGTATTCTTCCACAGTAGTTTATTGTTAATGCGTGATCTTCCCTTTTAAATTACCCCATGACGTATGACCAAAAAGGACTGCTTCACTGTTAACTACTTTAGATTATCAATATCACATTGTTCTAATCAGTGTCGTTACTTTGCAGAGCGCTACTCGCCTCATACATCACACGCCCTGTTACTGTCACACATCGCTGTAGAGGCAGTACATATTACGCATACGCTTGGGCGGCTCGGTCGGGGGTAAGGGTGAATACCAGGTGCTGTTTCAGTCCCTCACCAATCACAGAGCAGTAATGGCTGGAGCAGGACCTGTTCCAGCCCATGACACAAACTGGAGGGGATAGAATGACAGAGGGGCGGGTGTGAAAGGACCAACCGGCTGCCAGGACTCAGGTGCGCTCCGTTGACCTCCCGGTCTCAGGTGGTCTTTGGAGTGTTGTGTTTGTGATCACCCAAGGGTATCTCCTGCCTTCAAGTACCCCAGCACTCAGCGCCACCGCGGCCTGCCACCCAGCTGCCTGTGGATCGGCTTTAATTAATTTGGGACCGATGCGAGGCTCTGTGAAAGGGGGAGGCAGCTGGGGGTGTGAAGCTAACTGAAAGCACTACTGTGTTAGAAGCTCTTTTACTCAAATTATACTTTAATTTGAGCTTCGTTTGATTGCAATATGACCAGAAATAGCTGACTTGGTTGGAACTACAACAGGTGAGCTGATGTGTGCGCTTAAACCAGTCTCTCACACAAGCTAGCTAGCATTAGCCAACAGTTTTTCAGTTAGTTACTCTCACCTTTTGCAGAAAATCAAACACCTAAACAGGACCATGAGCGCTCGTATTGATCACAGAAAAATGTGTTTAAATCCATTTTGTATTTTTTCGTGAGTTTTCAGACGATTTTAAAACTTTTTTGGCCGTGTCTGCTAATGTGTACCTTGCGTCACCATGGTAACTGCTGAACATTCCACCAACAGAGATGCATGTAGAACAGCCCCAGCGCGATGTCACAGCAAAGTATCAATAGAACGAATTCATGTGTAGACACAAAACAAACGGACATGAACCTGGTTTTGAACATGAGAAATTCTGTTTGACCACAGTTACCGCTTTACACATTCATTGTTCTGTCAGGTATATGAACATTGGTATTGTACGGCCTGTGTTTTTGGAGGGGTTTGATAAGGGCTGGTTGGATATCTAACTAAATTATTGTTCAAAATGCAACACTTATATGATATTTCAGTCTGTGTGTAGTAGCCATAGCCTGTATAAATCAGTGGACTAAGTGAGTGTGACGTCACCCACAGCATTTGGCTCCAGTCAAATGAGGCAGTTAATTCAGGAATTCTGACCGCGAGTATCAGAGCAACCAAAGAGCCAGTCTGGAGGGAGACTGTTGGAGGTACCACCCCTTCTCGCTCGCTCCCTGCTAAACCTGCGGTACCAGGTAGTAAGAAAAAGTAGCACAAGAAACATGGGACACATTGTAAAATGCTTCCAAAACTGTTGAGAGGTATCAGAAATGTACCCAGGCTCGTCAACAGAAATTTGAGGACCCGGGGCAAGAACCTCACATGGGCCCCCCTCTAATATAAATGAATAGGAAGAGAGTCCAATTCTATGCCCCTAATACCCTGAGGCCCATTCCCCGTCGACTCCCCTGGTCGCAACCAACACTGTGGAAGCTAAACAGTATATATCTGCATAAAGATTTGCATTAAATTTGCTTTCAACCTCTGTGTATATTTTCTGAGGAGTTCGATGCATTGTTACAGTCTCTGGAAAAACAGTGTCAATGTCAAACTGCACATTAAGCTGTCTGGAGCTCAAGGTGAAAGAGGAAGTTTGCCTGAAATCAGATCAACGATTCATGTGATCACGATAAATCCTGGCCAATCACACGGCTTCTGGCTTCCTTTTAGTTTGGGGGAAAAGGGGACTAGGGAAGGAAAAAGGAACTTTAACGGTCTTATATTACGCAAAATGGACTCTTGTGAGCAGTGTTATAATGTTGCTACCTCATCAAAAACATACACGGAGTTGTGTTTTGTTTCATTCAGACGTTTGAGTAACCCTTTATTATTAGTAGGACTACATCTCCAAAGCTCAAAATGCTCTGTTCCACCTTGTGATGTCATCAAGTGGTAGCTTTAAAGTTAACAGGTAATTTTAGCCTCAGTTGAACTGCTTTACACTAGAAAATCTTAAGTTGTTGCCTTAAAAAAAGTAAAAAATTTAGCTCAGATGAGATTGCCACAGAATGTCATATTATTACTTGATGACATCACAAGGTGGAACAGGGCGTTTTCAGTTGAGAGTAGAGCACAGCATAAATATGCAGGATTTGTGTCTTAAACATGTGTGAATGAAACAAAACACAACTCCATGTATGTTTTTGATGAGGAAACAATATTACAACACAGATTTAAAATTGGCATCATGTAGTCAATTTAAAAATACTGCAGTATAGCACAGAGTATATAGAACAGAAGTGGACTGTTGAATACTGGAATCTCTGGTGAATATGAAGGTCATCTTTGGTTCTGTGACTACATCTTTAATTAACACTGAATTCCACGAATAAAGACGAAATACACTTGAAACTTCTAAATGAATAAACATACACTGTGTAACATGGCACTGAAATGGTTGTGACTTTATCTCAAACATAGTCATTTTCTAAGAAAAATCTCTGGCCTGAAAAGCATCTTCACGCTCCAACTAACACCACTGTGAAACACGTGCAGAATGTGGC
The DNA here is from genome assembly GCA_000787095.1 of Periophthalmodon schlosseri. Classification (NCBI taxonomy): domain Eukaryota; kingdom Metazoa; phylum Chordata; class Actinopteri; order Gobiiformes; family Gobiidae; genus Periophthalmodon; species Periophthalmodon schlosseri. The sequence goes on along the minus strand of JACM01067000.1, from coordinate 1,877 downwards.
TATTCAAGAAAGTTTATGTTAGAAAAAACATGCTAATGATGTCCCTCTTTAACCACAAAGCCTAACTACAACAATCTGCTGTAAAATGTCCCCAAGGTTCGGGAAATTCCTGAGACATCTCCAGGCAGCCCTTTATTGTTCTTCAAAGTCATTGAGACAGATTCACATAAACAATGTCTGTATGTTCTGCAAAGGAGGCTCTGGGTGTCATCGGAGGAATCTTGTTTGTTTTGCATGTAGATAGAACTATTTCTTTGTATGCTGAGGTGAATGAGAAACAAAGGCTGTTCAAATGTACAGAGCACAGGTTGAATGCCTTTTTGAGACCCAAATATTTTATGTGTTGTTGTTTTTATATTTTATCAAGCTACCTGGCTGCTAAAATGAACCTTTTTTATCTTCTATACAGTAAATATGTAGAATTCCAGCATTATCACCATAGTACACACATATGACATATTCGTCATTGGTATGTACAAATAATTCCTCACGTGAAGATTCCAGAGCTTGAGCTTCTACCTCGGTGCTGTTTGCTCTCACTGCGAAACACTGTATTCTCAGCCTTTTGTAGATTGAGGTCATTTCCATCATTTAAGCATTTTGTGATTTGTCTTTGAGCTACAATAGTCTCTTTGTGTCAGTTTCGATCCAGGCAGCGATGTCCTTGGGTCGTGTGACATTGGGTCTCGAGTGTAAGCTGCTGGTTTCTCCGGCACAGACTGGCCAGCGGTTCATTTAGTTTGGAGCAGAAAGGGAATCGGCTCATCGATACATCATTACATTAAATTTAAAGTTGTGCTGGTGTTAGGTTGTAGGGGGACAAATACGTTTCATAACCATAAACTGTGTAAAGAAGCGGACAGGGGTGATTTTACGAGGCAAGTTCCATATTTGTAAATCCAGCCATGAGTATCATAGCAACCAAAGAGCCAATCCAGAGCAAGGCTGTTGAAGGTAACACCCCTTCCTGCCCACACCGCTGGTTTAGTATGGAACGGGCACTTAGCAAAGCTGTCAATCAGTCCTGTTGCTAACGCTAGCGGGAGTGACCTCAGGGAAAGAAGGCGCCTGATTTGTTTCTTATTAATGTTCATATCTTGAGTTAATAAAAATATGAAAATACGAAATAAAAATAGCAGGATCATGTAGAGCGGGTCAGTACAAACATTTTAAGACCAAAATAACGAGTCTGACAGCAGCAGTTGGGAGCCACAGTTTTCAAATGTAAAGTGAATTGAGCCGAAAGCGCTCACTTCCTATTTGGAACGTGGCGGCCTGCACGTTAGTTATGTCCATTTACAGTCTATAGTCATAACAGGAAGTCTTAAGTGGTGGAAACAGTTTTGAAATTTTCATATAGCTGAAAAATTGCTGACATTTTCACATAGCTGACAAAACTGATTTCACAACATTTTAGACATTTTACATTTTAGAATATTATTATTATGGAATGAAATATGGTGTAAAACTATTCCAAATCAATGGGTCAGTCGTGCTTGATAGAACCCAGTTGGTTATAGGTGTCTCCTGTCAGAAAGTGAAAGCCAAGAGGAGAGGCTGTAGTTACAAACGCTCATTGCTGAGTAAATATTTGCTACCCAAATTTCCAGTAGTTAAAAATGTCACTTTAGTGGTGCACTTTAACAAAGAGAAGTTAAAATGTATTTAGGCTGACCTGTCACCTACTCAGAAGGTCAGTGCGTTGCATCACCAGAGTGTTGGAGTGGGCATGGTATTACTGTGAGCTGATTATTACCCAAAGTCAATACGAGGCAAACTTGTGCAGAAAGTATGTTCCCAAAGCACATTCAGCTGTCAATCATTAGCACCATCAGCCCTCTCTGCTAAAACACAGGACGATCAGCCCCTGCTATAGC
>KN486754.1:41958-55435 GCA_000787095.1 Periophthalmodon schlosseri | reverse complement strand
TGATGCTACCCCCCCCCCCCCCCCCCCCCCCGTCATAATTTGGGCTTGATTGCATGAGTATACTTGGTAAATATAAAATGAATGAAACATCAGAAAAAGCGCCCACCTCATCTCCATAACAAAGACGGGCATTATTTGATAGTCTAGGCATTTTCATCCTAATAAAACAGTTTTATACAAAGATCCTACCCCCTGTCTGGGCAAAACACTGATTAATTCACTAAATCTTGTGGAGAAATTGGCCTGAGGGTCCCAAAATGACTTTAATCCTCTTTCTGTAGTCACTTTGAAAAACAAAACAAAGGGTGTGATTTGCCCCCTTTGAGACGTGATCCCTCTAATCAGTGCCAAAGTCCGGTAAATATTTGGCTTTTTAATGGCATCCGCCGGCCTGTTTCTCAGATCCGCTGTTGTTTGATCTTCATATTTGACAGCGTGCAGTGGCTATTATTTAACACTAACTTTATATGAAAACAGCTGGAGCATTCACACTGTTCTGTACATCTATAGGCTCTATGGGGTGTTTTTATGCCACGGATTAAATGAGGCTTGGTTATTCTTTGGTATTGTTTGCACTTTCAGACTGGAAAATGTACTTAAATTATGCATACAGGCATTTTAAAAGACTCACTTGGCTCTTAATATAATGTTACAGAGCTGATATACGCTAAGGCTTATGGGTGGTTTGTCTATTGGCAAGGTCATTCTGTTTTTGGTAAAGGTGAAAAAGGGACATCTTATCAACTTTTTCTTTGGTTTTGAATCTTTTTGGCTTTGAATCAATATTATTCGAAAAAAATTTGTAAAGACATGCGATATTCCAGTGAAACCCACATATGAATTGAGCATTTACCCCTGAACTAGAACAGTGTACTCAATTACTAAGAGCCAGATGAAGTAAAAAATGAACCCATTCAACGCATTTAAGGTGCAGTGTGAAAGACGATGGAGCGATGACATCCAAGACTGGATCAAAAACATGTCTTGGGAAGTGCACAGTTGGAAAAAGCAACGGAGACTGTGGAGGAAGCTGGTCGAGATGTCCATAATCCCGGAATCCTAGAAATGAGGAGGAGAAATGAGGCAAGTAACTTATCCTTCCCCATGGAGACAAGCAGGTGGCGCCACCAGGTCAGCTCTGTGGAGAATAGAACCCGCTCACAACAACAATGGTATGGTTTTCAAGGTATTTTATCAGTATAAACACCTGCAACTGAGTAAGTTTAATGCCATACTCTGGAATATTCCAGGCAAAGCAATAACACCTGGAGACAAGCAGATCCCAACCAGAAACAAGCAGATCCCTACTAGAAAAGTTACATATGGTGATACCGAATGCACAGTAACCTTGCTTGACCTTGTGCAGTGACGTCAAAAGCCAGTGTTGAAAATGACCTTCCCAACTCCATGTTTCATTCGCCATTAATCTGCTGCACGCTTTGTGTCATTTTTCTCATTTAAGACAAAGAAAAAAAAAACCTGCCCTAACTATCAAAGCCGCCCTTATCTCGGGATTCAACCCTCGTCAGACCACGGACTTCTGCCGCAGTGCCACCCAAATGACAGAGGTCTTACCCCACACACAATTAGGACTAGACACTGAGCCAGTTTAGCTCCAATGCGTCAAGTTATTAACTGCTGGTAATTACATTTGCATTTTTCCGTGCCTGGATCCGAGTGGGGGTTTTCTGGACTTGGGCGTCATTGTAGACTTGGGGTTGTCAGTTCTGCCCGGTGGAGATACTCATGATCCCACCCCAGAGAGTAAAGAGGGTCAGGGGGGAGGAGAGGGCTCGGCATCACTGTCCTCTGCAAAGTTAAACCCCGTCAATGGCATCAAAGCACTGTCACAGACTCAGAGGGGCTGGGCTGTTCAGAGCGCTCAGAGTGGGATGTCAGTAAGATGACACCAAAAGCTGTGCATTTGGGGAAAAGTGACTTGAATGTATGGGTTCTTCTTGCAACCGCCGTGTCCTTAGGTCAGACACTTCACCAGCCTTTCCAATGTATTAGCGTAATGTGGTGTGATCAGAGGGACAGATTTGGCAGCCTTGCTTCCATCAGTCTACCCCAGGGCAGCTGTGGCCACAGAAGTAGTTTACCATCACCATTTTCTGAGGCCATAACAAAGGATATGCAAGTAGCTTGAACTTTACTACGATGGACTCTTTGAGTGGGCAATATTTTAAAATTGTATTCAGAGAGATAACTCAAAGGCCAATATGACCCAGCTGAACTTATGCTCTGTCTATTTCTATCTATCCGACAATATGATGGCAAAGAAAACCATCGTGTGATAATGCTTTCCACAACTGTACCACGAAACCTCCCGATGGGAATATCACCCCTGCCATCCAAATAATATATTGATTTGATCCGATTCTCTTGCAGTTCAAACCATCTATAATTCAGGCTTTATTGCTTTTTCCCGACAAAGACAAAGGTATGAAATGCATCCACGGCTCTCGAAAACAAGCGTATGTATTGTAAGCGCTGGGTCGCAGTGGGACCTACCTGCACGCTACTCTCTCTGCAGGAAAACCATCTACAACAAACCTCTCCTACTCTTCTCCTCACAGCTCTGGTAAAAGCTCACACGTCTTTATTAATTCAAAGGCCCTCACTGCGTCTGGAGATGACTTGGGTCTCTGCTGTCAGTTTGTCTCCCAGAATAAATAAATTAAACGCAACTGGAACTCAAGATGAAGATGGCTAACAATGTGGTTTGAATCGTAGACGAGGGAACGCGATTCTAGTGTTTCTCTTCAGCAGTAACTTCTTTTCAAATGAATAAACATTAGCGAAGATGTATTTCAGCTCGACAGCCGGTTAGGTGCACTCAGGGGCATGGCTACGTGACATGTAGAGAAATGTTATTGTAAATATAGTCTAGTCTTTCCTTCATTTTCTTTGACAGGGTCGACAAAGAAATCTGCCCTTTGTTTAAACGAAGCTGTCATTTCTAATACTATTCCTTATAATGATTGAACATTCTGTAATTGTTTAGTAAATGTTGTTACATGGAAATAAAGAACCTACCATTTGCTCAGACACTTTGAATATTGCACATTGCCTGGAACACCTCTTGATAATTTCATTGTATCAATCCCTTTGTAATCTAATTGTGTATTAGAGTTACAACAATTCGGCGACATAATCAACGACGTCGCCTTTAGAGCTGAGTCCTTAATTAATGTTGCTGATATAACAGGCAGTGATAATGTTAACAGAGTGAAGCTGAAGTGAAACAAGAAAAAGCTCCTCGTGTTGTAAAAACGAGGCAGACTTCACAGTGCCACATGTGCTACAGGCTGTCGGCACTTTCTGCTCCAACCAAAACTTTGTCCAAACATGAATTGTCCTTCAGGGAGACTCCATTTCTCAGTGGAGATACACATGCAGGTGCCTTTAACACATGCACACGGCCACCGCGACCGGAGGCTACAGGGTCACGGCACCGCGGCCTGTATGGGCTCACAGGACGGCACAGGCACATGGCACCGGTGACTGCACAGGTGATTAGTCGATTAATTGAAAAAATGATTAGATTAGATTAAAAATAGTTAGATTAATCGATAAGAAAGTGTTAAAATGACAATATTAACCTTATGGCCCTTATGGTTTAAAGTCAATATAGGGTCAACAATACAATATGTCAAATTCCACACTTTCTAAAGACGGAACTTTGCATATTGTCCAAAATGAGTTATACATAGACTTATTTCCAGACCATGTTTAATTATTGGCAGTGTGTATTAATTTGGCTTGCACTCACTAATCCATCACTGAACAGAGTCATCAGGATAGACAGGTTATGGATTGTTTATTTTAAATTCAACTAGCACTGCGCCGAAAATAGCAATATAAACAAGCACACCATCTCCTTATTTTGTCTAATGCATCCTGATTTATCCCTAATGGATGAAAGTCTAGGCGTGCATGGGAGACAGAGTCATACCTGCGTTATTGCTGGTAAAACCAATAGAGTCTGTCTGCCATGTCCACTTTGTATCCATCAACATCAGGTCTTTAACAAACAAAGCAGATCCGGTTCAGAGACAGGCTGCACAACAACAACAAACAGAGATGAAGCAACATAACATTTGATTATGTTCAGTGGCTGGGAGAGAGACAGATGTGAATTCAACAAGCCTATCTGGAATTAATGAGGCTATAAAAACTATTATGATGTCGCCGTCTCTCTCTAATGCAGCACCGCCGTGTTTTTACAAAGGAGCTTAACACTACCAATAAATGTGGTCTTCTTAAAAGCATCACTCCAGGCAAATGTGTTTTGTGGTTTTGGAAAACTATAATACTCTGATATATACTTCTTCACTCACATCTTTCAGTGATATGTGCAGAACTTCAGTCCTCGTTTGAATTCCCTGTACGGTATTTAGAAGTCTGTTTTTTATTGTCATGCAAAGAATTATAAAGTAAAGATTCATATTTTTTATATTATTATTTATGTACTAACGTTTCAAAGGTAAATGTGAAATGTTTTAGCATCGTCTGTTAGCCCCACAGTTTACTACTGCTGTGTTGTTCCACATGTTACGCTGCTGTTCTTTTTAAAGGTTGTCGTCCAGGTTTTCCAGTTCCAATACCGATACCTAATCCGATATTAACCAATACCACAGTAAGGACTGAAAATGGCTTTTTTTCTTCCTCAAAACACATAACTTATTATCAGATTCAGATTTAGATTCAGACAACTTGATTGCAGCATGAATCCAAAGTACTTCTATATCTTGCATGTAAAGTAAACAGTACTAAACAGCTTTGTATGAATAACATTTCAGAGATTATGTGATGTTCTTAGCCAACATCAGCCATTAAATAATTTTATTACATCTAATTAAAGGCTCAAGCAGGATATCGGCTGAACTGAAAACATGGAATCGATACCCAAGCCAACATATTTTCTTTGATTGGCACCGATATTTTATACCAGAATCCCTACATCCTAACCCTCTGCTTGACTCACTACTAGGCTTAAAGAAATAAATCAGGAGAATACAACCTTGCTGCTTATAATCTCATCTATAAACATTATACTTCTCTAGAGGGGCTCTCATAATATCCACTTAATATCCAAACAACTTGATGCTATTTAATTCATGGAAACTATAGACATCAAACTCAAGATGGTTTTGTTTTTGTAAAGTAAAGTGATAAAAGCAAGTCAATGAATCCAATAACTCAGTATTATCCTTATCTGTTGGACAAAATGACAGAGGATATCTAAAAGAACATTTGATATATGGATGTAAGTTGTATCGCAGCTTAAAATATCAAGAGACGCTTTACCTTTGCACAAATCTTTGAGGCTGGCTTACAGAGATATGCACTTTGAATGCACAATATTTCACAAAATTATAGTTTTTGAAAAAGTATAAACTCAATGTACACAATGTATCTCACATTTACAATTTGGCATCAATTTGACTCATTTTAGACAGTCTGAGAGTGGATGAAGAAAGGGGGGAGACATTATTTTTTTTCCATAATTATTTTTTTATTTTTTGTTACATTTCTTAAACAGAGAATAAGGCACAGGGAGCAGGGAGGAAAACTAAATATACATGCATATACATGCATGTACATATACATACCATAGACTGTATATTTAAATGAACATAGCTAACCTGTTAGCCGCCGCGTTCATCTCAAGGACATCTCTGACATGTTCGTGCCATATGAACCATCTCTCACTCTGAGGACTTCAGGGACGGCCTCCTGCTGGTGCCCAGAGTCAGGACTAAACATGGGGAATCAGTGTTTCAGTTTTCTGCAGCTAAAACCTGGAACAATCTTGCTGAAGATGTGAGACAGGCCTCTACTTTGACAACGTTTAAATCTAGGCTCAAAACGGTTCTGTTTAGCTGTGCATATGACTGAAAGGTTTATATTCTGCACTCTTCTCTTTTAATGATAATTTTATTATTATGATGATGATGATGATGATTTATGTTTTGATTTGTTTGGCTCCAATTCACTTTACATTGAAAAATTGTCACCCCTCTAATTAATCCGCTCTACATGATCCTGGTGTTTTTATGTCACTTTTTATTTCATATCTTCATATATTCAAGATATGAACATTAATAACAGATAAATCAGGTGCCTTCGTTCCCCGAGGTCGCTCCCACTAGCGTTGGCAACAGGTTTGATTGACATTGTTGCTAAGCGCCCGCTCTGTGGTACATCAGCGGTGCAGGCGGGAAGTGGCGCTACCTTCAACAGCCTCGCTCAGGACTGGCTCTTTGGTCGCTATGATTCTCGCGGTTGGAATTCGGCTCCAAATTCACCGCTATAACTGCTCTAGCCTCGATGAGCTTCATTTGACTGGTGCCGAACGCTGCAGGTGACGTCACACTGACTTAGATTCGGCTCCAAATTCCCCGCTATAACTGCTCTAGCCTCGATGAGCTTCATTGGACTGGTGCCGAACGCTGCAGGTGACGTCACACTTCTTTATAGAGCCTATGATACATACACACACACACAAAAGTAAACACACACACACATACGTAGAGGGGAGAGTTTTTAAGGCCAGTCTGATACACATTTTAACAGATATTTAGACACATTGATTAAGCCTGTGTTATAGTTTTAAAGTTGTATAACCCTCCATTTAGGATGATAACATTAATTTAATTGAAGTTACTGACATGAGGCCTTCTGTTGTAATGACATTCTGAGCGAACTTTTATAGTGTCATCCTCTTTTGTGAATGTCATGGTCAACAGGTTAAAAGGTACAGTTAAACCACATTAATTCAATGCTATGTTATATATCGCATAGTATTACTCCAATATATAACATACCGCACAGCACATACACATCTGATAATGCATTCTTAAGACACTTTATCTAAAGGAATATTTTATAAGGGTGAAAAATGTCTCACATAGCTCTGTATACACTGATTGAAACTTTCTTATTTCAATAAAAGCGGAATATCTTTGCGGCTGCTGTTCTGAATTCTAGCCGAGCTGTGCATCTTCAAATGCCACACGTAAATCTCCTCTTTCCAACTATTGACACAAAGTACTGATCGAGAACCTGACCTCCGTGCATTCGATCACTTTGCTTCAGTCACAGCTGCTATTATTCTCCCGAAGTCCCTGAATGCATCTTTTCTCTGTTTCAAGGGCAAAATGCTAATAATAAGATGTATTTATCCATGTGGTCCACATGAGAAGGAGAACAGAGGTATGTAGCTTTTCAAAGAGTCCTTCATTGTGGAGCTGAGTGGCAGTTACTTTGGAAACAGGTGCACACCGCTTTTACTGCATGTTTTCACCAAATATTCAGGCTTTTGTAGCACGCCGTTAAACGAGATCAACAAGGTGAAGGAGGTAGTTAAAGTGAAGCTAAAATCATCATTTAAAATGACTTGGCCTTATGTACAGTCCATTGAGTGCTTTGTACTGAATGTATTTTGCACCCTACTGAGGTCTAGAATCATTTTATATTTATAGCATAATGAGAGTTTCTTTTTCAGTGTGAATTAAAAAAAAAAAAAAAGGTTTAATCTGTTTACAAATTATTTGAGCACAGCCACAACTAGCCAGTGGGTTATTACAGATGGAAGATATATTAAAAAATGGATGATCTCGCAATTGTTGTTTTGGTGTTGTGTTAAATTAGAGAACAAAAAAATATAATCTTACAAAAGAGCTATTTAAAAATAAACAGAACAGAAACTTGTAATTCATGTTAGTGTGATACTTTAATCTCATGAAGTTTTCGCGCATTTAGATTGCCATATATTGTATTAAAACCATAGACAGTGGAGTGTGATGTCACCCATGGCATCCAGCTCGGGTTAAATGAAGCTCATCGACGCTAGCAGTTATAGGGGCGAATTTGGAGCCGAGTTCCACATTTGGAATTCCGAGCGCGAGTATCATAGCAACCAAAGAGCCAATCCGGAGCGAGGCTGTTGAAGGTAATGCCTGTCCCGCCCGCACTGATGGTCTAGCAGGGAGGGGGCGCTTAGCAACACTGTCAATCAAACCTGTTGCTAACGCTAGCGGGGGCACCTCCGGGAAAAACCTGTTGCTAACGCTAGCGGGAGCAACCTCGGGGAAAGAGGTGCCTGATTTGTCTGTTATTAATGTTCATATCTTGATTTATGAACACAATGGCAAAATAAAAACACCAGGATCATGCAGAGCGAGTTAATATGAACATTTTAAGCCCAAAATGACGAGGCTCACTGCAGCAGTTACAGAGAGAGGGGCGACAATTTTTCAACGTAAAGTGAACTGGAGCAAGAGTCGATGGAGCCGGAAGCGCACACATGATCACCTCCAATTTGCGGCGGTGGCTAGCGCGTTAGCTATGTCCATTTATATATAGAGTCAATGGTACCCTAAGTGTACAATGTAACCTTTTTGGATCAACCGCCTACTTGTCTCCATGGAGATGTTAAATGAAATATAAGTTTATTGCCATAGTGTGGAACATTCCAGGCAAAAGCAACATATCCATGTGAGAAATGGTGTACCTTCATCCAGAAAATTTTATGCATGAAGATAATAATTTAAAAAAACAAAACAAGACATTCAGTTACATCGCCCACCCTGCCATCAAATAAATGAGACAGCTGGATTTTTCTCAAAACTTTTTGTGTGGGAATCCCATTAACATTTTGTTGTCACTACACAACCATAAGTCCACAATTCAAACGAGACACTTTGTGAAGTTAATTCTTAATGCATGTCAATATTTTATCCTTAGATATAAAGATGTCCTTCAAACCTGCCTTGTACTATCCTCTCTGAAAAACACATCTGACACTCTTTTCATGCCCCCGTCCCATTCACTGATGATCACACCAGGGGACTCTCACATGATGATCCTGTCCTATTTGGTCTCTCTCTCTCGCCTTTCCTGATCCCCCACCCCCCACCCCCCCGAGTGGGGTCATGCTGAGTGGATTTGGCTGAGATAAAGGAGGGAGAGGTGTGGACAGCCATGTTAGTGACCTTCTCTGATGATCACCCCCTGTGTACATCACTTTGCTGCACTGTCAGGCCACGATACTTTGTCATTGTCTCATCATCATCATCATCATCATCATCGTCGTCGTCGTCGTCTCCTGACTCGTGCTCCCAGGACACTCTCAGTCCATCTTAACTACCAGTGTGTGGGCCTCAGACAGCAGTGTTTGGGCCAAGTGTGGCCGTGGCGATGGCAAGTGAAAATATAGGGGCACACCTTGACTGCTTTATAAAGTGCTCAGTTGATCTGCTCGGGGCGGTGGAGCAGAGGAGAGCGGAGGAGAGCAGAGGAGAGCAGAGGAGAGCAGAGGAGAGCAGAGGAGAGCAGAGGAGAGCGGGCTCACCTCCAGCTAAAGACCATAATGCAGGCAGGTACGGGCCACGGAGGTTATCTGGAAGTAACTATGTCAAATTTAGTAACTGTGGTGCTAGGAAATTCTGGGGAAAAGTATATAGGAAATTAAAGTCAGCAGAATAATATTATATGTCTATATTTCTAGTATGGTGTGTACATTGACATTTTCAGATGGGTCTTACCAGCCTATTGGCTTATAGGAATCACTCAATCTTACTTCTAACCTGAAATCTTACTGTGTGTATCAGAGCTGGCATAGAACCAAGTGACCAAGCTCTTAAAAAACTAGCCCATCAATCGACTATGTTTTTTTGCGGTCTTACATTTTTAAGCTTTAACCTACAGAAGGACATAATGCCTGGACTTTTTTTTAAATCACACATTTACTAAGAGCTGATTAAAAATAAAAAGAACCAAGACCTGCAGTGTGTACTCCTGTGTTTAATTCACTTTACTGCAATACTTGAACCACATGAAGTTATAGCACATTAGATTGTTAAAACTAAGTGCACAATGTAACTTTTCAGGATCAACCACCTATCGTCTCCATGGAGATGTTAATACTTTGCCTGGAATGTTCCACAGCAGAGACATGCACAGAGCCCAGGTGATGCTCAAGCACCTGCCCCTTTGCCCTAAGTGCCCTTGTGGTCAACATATATTTTTTAGGTTTAATATTTGCCTCATGAAGATAGCAGATGTGTCAAAGTTGTTTTAAACACTCAACAATAAGCTACTGTCAAAAGATTTTGCTGGCTCTCTCTCTCCTGTCTGGCTCTCGCTCGCTCATGTGCGTCTGCCTGTCGTTCTTTCCGCACTCCACTTGTGCCTTTACAGCACATAGTGCAAAATCAAAGACTGTACGAACAGTTTAGAGTCTATAAAGATATTTGCGATGTTATGAGCAAAACAGCCGATGAAATAATACGTCTATAAATCCAATAGTGCGAGTATACTGCAGTGATGAGCGCCGCATTTCTCTGAAAAGATCAGATGAATTCTTTCATAAAAGCAACAATAACACATAAGTCTAGGTGTGTGGACTAAAGTTTAAAACTGTTCCCTGGAGCGTTTTTCCACAGTCCAGTGTGAGGCTGCAGCTCACAGACAAAGAGCAGAGGTCTCCACTAGGAACCACTGACACAGGAGTTGGATAAGTGATCAGTATTTCTAAAATGGGACTTAATGACAAGTGTGCTGTTAAAGTAGGTCAGTTTTTATAGTCTAATAAACAACTGCATGTTTTGAATCTTGAAGAGAAGTAACAATGGGACTATATCCCATTGTTCTGTATCAGACTGCTAAAAATAGAATTCCTTCACATACAATTGCACACATTTTTTCAAAAAATCTCCAGACCTCCCCTTACATCCTCCAGAAAAGTGTGTGCATGAAGATAATAATTTAAAAAGACAAAACGAGACATTCAGTGAAACAAGTGACCAAGCGCTTGAAAAACTCGCCCTCCAACCGACTCTATAGCTTAAAAAAAAAGAGAGAACCTATAGAAGGACATCATGCATAGACTTTTTTTTTAAATCACACATTCACTAAAAGCTGATTAAAATAAAAAAGAACAGAAACCTGCAGGGTGTACTCTTGCGCTTAATTCACGTTAGTGCAATACTTGAACCTCATGAAGTGTTAGCACATTAAATGGCCATATTATTGCATTGAAACTAATTACACAATGTAACTTTCATGTATTTTTCTGGATCAACCACCTATTGTCTCAATTTTCTTTAATCACACATTTACTAAACGTCTTTAAAACGTTAGCATTAGCCATTTCTGTCATTGCTGGGTCTATTTATTGCAAAATAGAAGTGCTAAAAGGCTATAAATGACCTGTATAATGTGAAAGTGTTTCCAAGGAGCAAGCCCACCAAAAGATACAACCTGCACTTTATAAAATTTTCCCCCAAAAAATCCAAAAGTCACTATAACAATAAGCAGACTTGGCATTTTACAATTTTAAATTACTAAAACAAATATTTATAGACTTTTGTATCTGAAGTATCTTTTGCTAACTGCAGAATCTTTGTATAGAATGTGTAAGAAGTACCAGAGCCTCAACAAAATCCTAAAAAAAAAACATAATGCCACTAGTGTTTTACATTGATAATACAGGAGATACAAGCACTATAACTCTCACCTCTTTTCTTGCATAACAATTACTATGCAAAGAAAATAAAATATCCAATAAATATGAATAGAGTACCTGAAATGCAATATAGATTAATGCTAAACAGTAAACAAGCAGATGGTCAAAGATCCAGAGCTCCTGACCCTAGCTGCGTAAAGAAGAACCACAGCTCCTCACTGCTGGATCTAGACCTCATTATCTGTATATTTCCATAAGGCCCACACTGTTTCGGTATTTGAATTTCACATTAAACTCTTGAACTCTTTTATACATTAACACTTTTCTCTCAGGGTCAACAAAAAAGCATATGTTTTAAGCATAGACTGTACATATAAATGGACATAGCTAACCTGCTAGCCGCCTCTCTGTAACTGCTGCGGTGAGCCTCGTCATTTTGGTCTTAAAATGTCTGTATTAAACAGCACTACATGATCCTGGTAATATTTCACTATTGTGTCTGTAAATCAAGATATGAACATTAATAACAGACGAATCAGGCGCCTTCTTTCCCCGAGATCGTTCCCGTCAACAGGTTTGATTGACAGCGTTGCTAAGCGCCTGCTCTGTGCTAAACCATCGGTGCGGGCGGGAAGGGGCGTTACCTTCATCAGCCTCGCTCTGGATTGGCTCTTTGGTTGCTATGATATTCACGGTTGGAATTTCAAATATAGGATTCGGCTTCAAATTCGCCCCTATAACTGCTCTAACCTCGATGAGCTTCATTTGACTGGAGCTGAACGCTTTGGGTGACGTTACACTCACTTAGTCCACTTCTTTATACAGTCTATGGTTTTAAGATTATTCAAGTTATGCTTTAAGACATTTTTTTAGGTATGTACTTAGTGTTGAATTGTTACTTTGGTAAATCATTGTTTTACACTGTGTTCATGAAAACCGGAATATTGATCTTAACAGTAGAAATGGAGCCTTAGACTTTCTTTTTATTACTGCAGAACTGTTGGCCCCCACCTCTTCATAGTGACATTTCACCGTAGCAAGCAGCAGATTGTGTTTTTAATTTTGAAAAGTGGCTATGTGACATTTCTCAACCGTAGATGTATCACTCAGTTGTGATTATTTGAAACATGTAGACTCTAACTACAAGGATGCGGGGGCGGGGAAAGAAGGTAAGTGATTTTCTGAGCACTCAAATGCAATACAATACAGGATTACTCACATGTGTGCGAATCAAAATAAGATAATGATGAGGGAACACTATTATAATATGCCATGATATAAAAGCTCATAAAAGTCAGATTTGTCTCCTTTAAAGCGGACCTATTATGCGAAATTGTCTTTTTTAGAAGTTTCAACCATGTTATAGTCGTTTCCCTTTCTCATTTATCCTCTCGAAGTTGTATTTAGCGTGATTCATGCATATTTGAGAAATCTTTATACTTCTGTATTCAATCAATGCTCCGATCAACTCCCCATTTTCACCGCCACCAGCACATGGCCACTGCTCTGTACTTAGTTCTTAATTGATGATACGAGTAGGATTCGGCAACGTTGCGTAGCCATTTTGGCACCATTGACGTCAGCTCTCATTGGACACCGCAGTTTTCTAACGCGGAAATCAGCGGACCTGTTTCTTTTATTAAGTCGTTTTAGATTAATTTATAACTTAGAACATAATGATCCACGGGTGTCAAAGATTATAACTATATAGCAGACTCAAGCACAATATGTCTTCTCTAATATGTGTATTTTTATTGTTTTTCTACTACTATCCTCAACTTGGTGTTTAAACATTCTCATCCCTTGCAGCGTGTATACATAGAGCACACTGGAGAAAGAATATCACACAGGTATAAATAATGCATTGTTTGGAGTTGTTGTCTTGCACTCAGCACGAGCCGAGCAAAGCAAATGCGACGTATTAGAAACATTCAGGTTTGTTTCTCTGCTCCCTCGCGACAGCAAAACTACTTTCACACATCTGCCGTGAGCCTTCTGTCA
>KN486754.1:0-41874 GCA_000787095.1 Periophthalmodon schlosseri | reverse complement strand
GCCATTCGGAGATACAGTGGTATGAATTATGTCCGAAGGAGCTGCTCGGTATTCATAGCAAAAGACTGGGAATGCATCAAGTCTCCATCGGAAGTGAGATTGTGTCAATGCAAAAAAAAAACTTTAACTGCTGCATATTCCTGCTATTAGGGCCTTTGCTTTTTTAAAATGGCTGTTTACCTGTGTCTAAAATGGATGTGAGTGCATATTTATTAGCACACATGATGTATTGTTTTTAATATCAGTGTTGGGCAGGTCAGGAAAAATGTGTTTCGCTTTGTTTTAATATTGTTTATTTCCAGTTAGAATATAGCTATAAATAAGATGTATTCACAAAAAACAACAATGCAATTACAATATTATTTTGTATTATAAAGGATATTCAAACTACTTATGCGCTGTCCATTTTTTAATACTGAGTTGAGAGAAGTTATAAGAGCTTAACAGAGACTAAATTGACTTTTTAATAAATTTGCAATTTAAAATACCCAAAATATTGATCCATGTGTGTCATAGATTTGAACTACACCAGACAATTTTATGTCTTCTTTAAGTGCCTTTTGCTTCAGTGTAAGTGGGCCTGTCATGATAATTACTCTGTCGACTTATTCAATATATGAAAGATGGAACAATACATTTTGGGAGTCAATATTTATCATGGGTACTTTTTCTTTGTACTAGTAGTAGTAGTAGTAGTATTTTTTGGTATTTTTCTGTTCTGTGATAAGATCTGAGCTGTAGAGTGTTGAATAAATAACTTTTAGAGATATAAACTAACTATTAAAGTGCTTCATTCTACTATTAATTTATTGCAGCTCAGGTTTTTAGAATTTTTTTGGTATAATTCTACTTTAGGGTTATTGTGTCAGTGGCAAAAATTTGTTTCAATATATATGGTTTATCGTCTATTTTGTCTTCACCACTATAACGTACTTCAAAATTTCATGTCATGACAAGCCTAAATGTAAGTAGTTTTCTTGATAGTAATTTCAGTGCTACCATGGTCATTTGGATTATTACGTCTAACTTCTAGTGGTAGGTTTCGCATGATGTATGGTTTTTAAAATATTTCATTAAAAAGTTGTGGCGAGGTAATGTTTTTTTCCCTTAATTATCTGCCTGGTATCCACAGTAATGGTCCTGCATGTGTTCAGCTTCAGCATTAGTTTGTATTTCTTGGATTTGGAGGTTTTCTTAGCTCCAGGAAAACACAGCAACACCAATTTATGATGAATGCTTTTGAAACTGCGGCGTAAAAGTCTTTTGTATCTGTGCCTGTTTTATTACAGCATTTGCAGTCATTTTCAAAGGGCGAATGTGTGAGCTAGCTTTACCCAGTGACCCTCTTCATAATCCTAATGTTCATTACTGGCTAATGGCAAACTTTGAAGTTCCCCAGATGGTGTTGGTAGTTATTATTCACGTTCCCCGTTTAGACTTCATGGCCTGTAAATATCACTGTGTTTTCAAAGCAGACACTGCATATCGAAGTATCATTTTCTCCAGATTTATTTAGACAATACTGAACTACAATGGGTGGGATTCTACTTGCAACTTGCCGTTCCCTGCAACAACAAATTGTACACACTGGCCCAATTAAGATGAATCATAGATGAATTAAAGTCTTGTAGCTCATATAAAATATTTAAAGGAGATCTATGCAACTTTTCTCCACTGTGCTTTTCCATGAAATGTTCCACAGTATGACATTAAACTTATTGCTTATTATTAAGTGTTTTCAATGCAAAAAAAAATGTTGAAACACATACACACAGAACTGACCTATAATTAGTCCTGGTGCTATCATCTTCTTGTCTCCAAAGAGATATGTGTTTATACTGCGGAAGATTCCAGGCAAAGGAATTACATATCCATGGAGACAACCAGGACCCTTCATAAGAAAAGTTACAGAGTGCACCTTTAACCCTGTAGAACCCACGGGGTCAAATTTGGCCGCGGTTAATTGCTGCTACCCAAAATGAACAAACAAAAAATATATGTCAAATTTAACTTCAAAACCCCAGAGTGCCACTTCTGGCCCTACATAGAGACACCTAGTGGATGAATATTGAACTAAAATGAGCCAGAGTGGTAGTGATTTTGGCCTTGTGTTCTTGTTTCCATTGGCCAAAGTGTGTTTGTACATTTGAAATTCAGTTCTAACAGGCAACAAATAAAGCAAAAAAGAACATTGTCTCACGTCTCATTGTATCTCTGTGGTTGACTAATTATTCTCCTAAATTTAAAATAGTTTGCATTGACAGTGTTTGTTATTGTGATTCTTTGAAATGATACGCCTAAAGCCCAATGGGTCAAATTTGGCCCTGAGCCTAAATTAGGGAATAAAGGGTAAAATTGAACCAATGGGTCAAATTTGGCCCTGAGCCTAAATTAGGGAATAAAGGGTTAAAATTGAAAAAGTGGATATTTCAGTGTTCAGTGAACTTATAGCAGTAATTTAATGCATTGTTCATAATTTTCCAAAGAAGAAAAGGGTTCTTGGGTTCTCCAGGGCTAAAGTAAAGGACAGTAAGTGACGCAGAAGGCCTCCTCATTATGTGCAGATATAATTACAACATACATGAGAATGAGGAAAATACCAACATAAGCTGGACACAAAGCTTTCAAAAGGTTCTTCCAACTGGTATCAACTAAATAACCATATTTCTTGAGCAATTAGCATTAGCAGCGACAACTCACCAAATATAACCAAGATATATGGCATATATGTGTTGCAGACTTTGCTTTAGGACTTTGGATTGGAGCCTTCAATTTAAAATGCTGCAAACAATGATAGTGAGTGTTTGTATATATTCTGTATTTTCTCTGAGCAGCAGAAAGGTTAGGAGTCAGCATTGTGTCTGCCCGAGACTCGTTGTTTATGCCGGCCAGCTTCTGTGTGGATCTTGTCTCGCTTCTTAAAAGGATCCAGGAAAATCGGGTGTGTTTTGAGTGACATATTTGGCATATATATCACTCACTGCAAATCAGAACTGTGCTAGTGATAAAGTCTGCAGTCATTTGAATAGGCTTTTAGTATGCAGCTTTAGTTATGGAAGCTATAAGACCAGCTATACAGTACAGGAATCCTAAAGGGGAGCGGTCTGTACTAATTCAATTCAGCCAAAGACACGGTTATGTAAAGGATCATACTGAATCTGCTGTCAGTGTCTTTAATCTACAACAGCACTGTACTGTATTCTGCACTGCCCAGCACAAGTGGACCCTATAGGCTCATGGGGTGTCTAACAAACGCTACAACCATGTTAAGTCATGTTTTAATGATGTACCAACTACATTTGGTTTGGAAGGTTATATTCTCAAATAACTATAGCCACAAGCAGATGCAGAGAGGGTGCCTGAGGAAGAGCATCTGCTACAAAAGATGAAATGTAGCTACCACCAAAACAGGGAGGACAGCCTTTTTTCCCCGTTTGTGCTTTTATGGACACTGCTTCTACAGCAACATGTAATTTCTAATTTTCAGTTTTTTTAAACTAAGCAATAGGTTCGATACTCATTACCTATTTCGATACCACAATGAGTTTTTTCTACAATTAAATGTAATTTTCATTCCTCCAAATAATAGTATTTTCTTTGTTGCCATGTGGTCTTATACTATTTCTATGTATGTAGAAAGTTCAATATGAAAACTCAAATCGTGTCCAAATTTTGTTTTTATCAATACTCCCTCAAATTAATCTAATTTCAGGGCTAGTTTTATTATCGTTTGGTATGTGATTTTTGATACTTCTGAAAATCCTAGTTCAATACTATAATTATCAGTTCATTTAAATTGTCACTCAAGTTTACAAAATATCTCACACGTAATTTTATAAAGATATTCTGTGGATCTGTGCTGCCATGTTGACAGGTGAAGCGTCATGGCGGTGGAACTGTAAATGTCGCTATGGGCTGTGTTTGTTGAGCCAGAGTTAGCCGAGTGTCTGAGCTGGACCTGTTCAGTGGTTTCATTGTAAACCAAATGAGTGTGTTTGCTTTCCAGCTCACAGACTCCTCATTCATTATGGTCCGCCATCTGCCGCGGAAACATCACTGATTTCAATCTCCGCAGGTTTAACACAGTGCAAAGACACCAACAATTAGTGTCACAGCCCTTCATCTAGCGCTCATCTACCCATCCTTTGTCTGCAACTGTCTCCTGTTCATGCATCACAAATACTGGAGAGTGCTTCACAATGCAGCAGTGTACAAACCCAATTACTAAAGAGAGAGAGCTCTATGTAGACGAAACAAAAAACAATACAAAAGATGACAAAACCTCCCAAAACATATTTTTGTCAGTTGAACACATAAACATATCAGGTTTGTTTTTCATTTCAGGAACAGAAATGTACAGAAGTCAGCAACAAAAAACAAAATTCATTCACATAGTTTTATAACCAATTATGGAGGGAAGGATTGACAGGCGGATCGGTGCAGCGTCTGCAGTGATGTGGTCACTGTATCAGACTGTTGTGGTAAAGGAGCAGCTGAGTCGAAAAGTAAAGCTTTTCAATTCACCGGTCAGTCTGTCCTACCCTCACCTACGGCTGGCCTGGGAACGTCTTGGGGTCCCCTCGGAGGAGTTGGAGGAAGTGTCCGGGGTGAGGGAAGTCTGGGAGTCTCTGCTTAGATTGTTGCCCCCGCGACCCTGCCCCGGATGGATTATGTCCCCAAAGTTACTTAATTAACCATTAGTCACCATTCATCCAGCTGTTGCAACCCCTTAACTGCAAATTGTTTCTTGTTGTGCTCAGCTCCGTCTCGGTCAGGTCACCTTTGGAAGTTAGAATTGGTTCTCAAGGGTTTATCTAGTTAAGTAAACGTTAAGGTGCACTTTATCGTCCCCATGGGGAAATCTGTCCTCTGCATTTGACTCATCCCTCAATGTTGCTTGGTCAGGACTTAGCTGGAGGTTTGGTCAAGACCCAGCTGGTGATTTTTACTTCTTGTACATGTTCTAGGTTAAGGTTACACTTTACTGTCCCCATAGGGAAATTTGTTCGCTGCATTTGACCCATCCTTAACCACTTGGCCAAGACTATCTTTGCTGCAGGATTTTTTACTGTGCATGTTTTAGTTTAATGGTGGATTGCTATGATTAGGTTGAAAATATCTACTTTTAGTTTTTTATGTTGTTCAATGTCTAAGTAAACACAACATTCTTACGAGGTGTTTTTTTTTTCTTCACAGTGTGTTGTTATATCTAGTCAGTATTATGTGCAGAACAAGCAGCATCCAACCCATATGATTTAACAGTATATGAGAACATTTTACTCTCTATGTCAAAAGGCTAAAAACAATGGCCTATGTTTCTTTCACAATTTTAGACTTTCAGCGCTGAACCTGACCTGCATGTTTCTGCTCTCTGACAGAAAAACCAGAGCACCCACAGGAACACCCTTGTGAAGTCAAGTTTATTTGTACGACTCAGTATCACATAAATGTCTCGACGGGCTTTGGAGGCTCACGGCAGCAAAAGACACAGTCCAAGCTCTCCAGCAAAATATGAAACTTTATAAAGGATAAAGCTGCTGAAAAAGGGCAAATCTCAAGAGGGAGAATAGCATGGAAGGTTCGTGTTCGTCTGACTGCCAGGGATGTAGCACGAGCAGAAGTGAGCTGCCAGGAATAAAAACTGCACGGAAATGAAAACATGGTCAAATAAAAGAGGAAGGTTTCAATTAGAGAGAAAATTGAGATCCATGACTTGTGCAGGAACTAAATATTACAAAAACTCAGTAGAGCCATGACTGCGACCGGTGGTTTTCAGATTCCTAAATGTGATGATACTCCCACACAGACAGTATTTCCTATTGAAAAAGCCAAGAAAATCCACATGTTAGACCTCATCAGACCTGGACGACTGAGGGATTACACAGATAATTGCGATTAACGATTACATCACGACAATTATTAACATTGCTGACAGTTAAAAAATGTTACGGATATGAATAATTATAATTTTAATATTATGAATAGGTTCCATATTTAAACAACTGTTATAGTATTGTACTTTGTGAAAACATCGATGATGCAGAAGAGATCATCATGGAGAAGAAGCTTTTTTCTGCACATTCTGGCAATATAAAGACGATTATCTTTGTTGGCGATTCTCCCGATTATATAAAATGTCCCATGAACGATTATTGTCGACCCGTTTTATCACGACAAACGATATTAGTGTAATGTGTTTATTGTCCCACTTTTGCTGAATGCAGAGAGAGAAGCACATAAAAGTGTACTTCTGTTAAAATAGTTTGAAGTTTGTCCTTTGGCCGTATTTATTTTGGTTTATTTGAGCGCTTTGCCTTCTGCCTTCTGCCCAAACCGCAATGCTGCCCTGTGATTGGTTCTAGCTCAGTACCACTAGTGGGAATTCACAAATATTGCTGGAATTTATCTTGCTGACGGAGGTAACTATACTCCCTCATTTTACGCTACTCTTTCTACCACCCACTCAATAGAAGTTAACTTTAGTTTGCCAATTGCTGGCCTGAGACTAGTCTGTTACTTTACCTCTGAATCACATTAACCACCTACAGGACGGACGCCGACAGTGTTAAAACACAATAATTATTATCCTAACAGTGACATTAAGGTGACATTTTAGTGTGCCATTATGTTTTAAATGTAGCTTTTGTTCAGTTGGACATTTTAGTCTCTTTGGTTTGTGCAACTCCAAAATCCGATGAATAAAATGAAGCAAGTTACTTACATAACACATTTGAGCCTGTCAAATGTAGGTCTGAAGTCTACTAAATCAATGTCTGTTAATTTGAAGAAGATAGGCATTTTCAGCACGACATGCCATTTTTATAATGCATTAATTTCAGTGATTTTAGTGGGTTAAGACTTTCAGAGGCATAGGAGGCGGTGATTGCAATATAGTATGTAGTATAATAGTATAACTGTATGTAAGCTATAAAAGTAATCAGGCAAAGTACACAGAATTATAAAATAAAGTACAGCTGAGTTCTTCTCTCAAACAGAAAACACTCTGTTCCACCTTGTGATGTCATGTGGTAATACAGGAAGTGCTCCACTGTGTTTTTAAACTCCATACACCTTCACTAGAATCATTTGGATAATTTTGCCCTGGGAATACACCTTCACTAGAATCATTTGGATAATTTTAGCCCTGGAATTGCTGTTCTCTACTGAACTAAAGGTAAAAGGTAGCTTGGAAAAAGTTAACTTGAAAACTACCGCTTCATAACATCACAAGGTGGAACAGAGCATTTTGAGCTTTGGAGATATAGACAGACTAATAATAAAGGATTACTCAAACGTGTGAATGAAACAAAACACAACTCCAGGTATGTTTTTCAGGAGGTAACAACATTATAACATGACTTAAAGCTCACAACAGTCAATTCTGAGTAATATAGGACCTATTATTACAGGAGAAACACATAACAAACTGTACATGATTTTTACATTTTTGTTGCATTGAATCTAAAATGTTTACTGTCACATAGGCAAACTTGCATCTAGACATTTTAATGTTTATAAAAAGCCTTTGAAATGCTCTTCCATGGCCTGTGTACCACGCTTCAAATAATTTGTCTTTTTCCGTGAGGAAGTCCGTAAACAGCAGCTTGTGAGCATAAGCCTTATCAGAATTTGAATAAAACCCTGACGCTCCATGCGGCGATCAATGCTGTTATCACCAATTACAGCATACAGTGGCACAGCTGGACGCCTTAAACTGTTTAAATTAGGGAATATGTGAACTTGTGCACGAACAGCGTGGAAAGCCGTCTGCTGCAGATGAAAGTGGCCGTGCTATTGCTAACATTGCCAGGA
Source organism: Periophthalmodon schlosseri (assembly GCA_000787095.1). Classification (NCBI taxonomy): domain Eukaryota; kingdom Metazoa; phylum Chordata; class Actinopteri; order Gobiiformes; family Gobiidae; genus Periophthalmodon; species Periophthalmodon schlosseri. Next base: position 34,062 of record KN486754.1, on the reverse strand, counting down.
AAAACACAAATCATTTAACTCACCGTCTCTATCATGACAACGCAGCCGGCATAACTTATTGATTTCGAAACACTCCTCATTACGTGGAAAGAGCAGATGAAAACATAATGAACCTGCTATAAACCGGTCTCAAGTCTACCAAAGGACACTGAACGCCTCATCATTTTAGCCAGACTTTGTGTTAGCAAGCGCACTTCTACGCCCTTCATCCAGTGACCTACAGAGCTTGTACCTCCTGTAATATTTGTGAAATCAAAAGAGAGATTTTCACACTGTGCCATGTGACCTTCAAAATGTTAATGTGTTCAATGTAGCAAATAGAAAAAAGTAGCTGTACGCGTCATTGAAATACTTTATGCATACAGCAAGTTCAAAAAGAAATATTTTAGTTGAAAAGTGTAATTATTCACATGGGTAAAAGTATATGAAATTGTATTACAGAGTTATATAGCAGTTATTTCTTTTGATTTGGTACCGCTATTATCACAAGACTTAATGAGAACTTGAGAGAATATTAGGCCACAGGTAAATCATGAACACCCTCACATGCACAAAGACTTTCAGCGCGAGAGACACGTTTTGGGCAGCTTACAACAGTTAGCTAATCAGCCGCACAAGGTACCTTTATTATACATGCGTAATTATTGTAACTGTAAATTTATGTTGTTCTAATATGGCTGTATGATGTGTGCACCTAGAAAATGCAAAAACTGGCTCACCTTTTGCCTAAAGACCTTCGAAGTGACAGGCGGCCACTGTTTTATTTGCCCTGTGTAGTTTTCACAGCGTTTCATGGAGTTGTTATGGCTAATAAACATAGTAGTACTCAGGAACCATGTGCAGTGTTGTCATTGAGGAGCTAAAGTACTAGTCTTTCTGTCCATTTGTAAACACTAACTCAACCCAAAACTCACACTATAATATCACAGCTATTATGAAACTGTACCCAAGTCCTCTGGTTGTCACGTGAAGGTCGTCCATTACAGGTTTTGACAGCTGCCTATCATAGGTCAAGGCCCGCCCCCTGAAAATGATAATTTGCCAATGATAACATTTGCACGCAACTGAAAGCACCGTTGTTGTGTCCTTGAGCAAGCGACTTTACCCCCTTTGGCTACTTTTGAAAGAGCTTTGTTTGTGAAATGCTACCAAATAACAGAGCAACCAAAAAAAAAAATTAAAAAAATAAATAAATCAAAATCAGACCTACTTGACTTTTTGGGATTATAAAGTTGCTTACAACCAATCACAGTTCTACTATGAGAGAAATACAGCTCACATTTTCCTCAATAAATGAACTACCGTTAGGATTTCCTTCAGTAGCAGTTGGGGCCCATAGGAGTCCCTCAATTATGCAGCCTGTCAGGTACAATTCTGGGCTCTCGGGAACACATGTACAAAATGATTGAGATGGCCCCAAGTGGAGATCATGCTGTAAACAGGAGGGAGCCTCACTGCTATTCAGCCAACAGTGCAACCGCAGCAAGACGTCTTATTCCACATGAAGGTTTACTCAAGCGTTTTCATTCAATTAAAAGTAAAAAGCACCATATTGTGTACAGGCATTATGGGACCTTTGTATTGGCACTTTATATTGATAAATGTGTATCGTTTATATGGAATAGTGTCATTTCAAACTCGATTTTGATACTAAGGAATGGACTCAATACTCAATACAGATTATGATACTACAAGACAAAACATGCCCTTTTTTTAGTAATATAATCTATTTTTTATGCACAAAATAATAGTACTTTAAGTTACCATGAGCTCAAATTTTGTCCTGGTAATGTGATTTTTTGCAGTATCAAACTTTCTTAAATGAGTTTCTAGTTTTAGTACTGATTAAGTCTAAAATGGAAACCTAATATGGATTCTTTAGTTTCTTACTTTTCATACTGCGTGGATTAGGTGTATGTCGCTCTCTGCTGGACACAGTGGGATAAGGAGAATGTCAAAATGTCAAATTAGCCGCACAACTATTAGCAACGTGATGCTAACAGATACTTTGAAACAATGAAACTGAAAGGCACAAGCTTTGGAGAACTACGCACAGAAAACAGAATGTTATTTGAATGAACATAAGTAAGTACTGAGGTCATTAGCACAAATTACTTGTTTTGTAAACTAGAAGGCAAGACTCGTTTTCAACTCTGCCCACCTCGATCTTCATGTTTGTCTGATGCAGGCGGTCGACAATCTTCTAACGATACGTGCGCGATTTAAAAACGAACGGGGTGAGCAACACTATGAAAAAGTGATTTCAATGAGCCAAGAAACGTAATGTATCCAGCGCAGAAGCTTTCATGGGAGTCCATCAAGTCCAAGATATTAGGTGTAGGGATTTATGTGTGCGTTCAAGTGCCGTGCAGCCTATTCACATCCTGCTGTTCGCTTATGTGGCTCCTAAACAGATCGACATGAGACCTAGACAATTTCCCTGCACCCTCTCCAGCACAGTCACCGAGTGAAGTGGAGTCAAAAATAACACCTACAGTACACGCAGATGAGAGGCAAAATAGCCAATATGGCGTTTGTTATTCCATTTGCCTTAACAGCCTTTTATGATGTCATCAAGAGGCAAATTATGGGGGGCTTTCACTGCAGAGAATAGGACTGATTTGTAAGCACTGCGAGGATGATTTGACAAAAATATACAAGGATCACAAGGGTACAATAAATGAGACAAATTAAAGCTATTCTGTGTTTAAAATCAAATGCTGCGCCCACGGAGACAGTAAAGAGGTGGTACGTGCTGGTTTTTGAATATGTTAACCTTTCACTTCCTCTTAGTGTCTGACAATTACGATTTTGACTTGAAAGATTTATCAATAAAATATTCATGGAAGACCCACTGGAAATCATAGCAATTGCACAAGAGTTAACCTTTGTAAGAGGACTTAATGCAGGGTTTGGGGTTATAAAAGAGGAAAGTGAGATAAAACATCAACTATATCCAACACCTATAACAATCCACTTGGCATTGAAGAAAACTCAAAAGGTTTAAAACAGCTTTTGAAGATGTACACTGTCTGTGTTTGTTTCAAGTTTAAAACGAGACATTTCAATACTTTGATTGAATTAACAATTTATGTATGGGTAGCTATTTTTATCCGGAGTGATAATTATGAAGTATACTTTGTTGTGAGCGATGCAACTGTTGTAAATACAATCAAGCGAATATAAGAACAGCGGAGTAGGACTACACAAGGACGACTACTACTGTTCAGTGTTCCATAGCTACCAGGTCCCATTGGGGTTAAATTAAAAATGCATTGTTTTTCATACAGCCTTAGTCTCATAACTCTGTAATGACTACAAGCTAATGAATACCTTAATTAGCCCCATTTGTGCATCATTAATATAGACCATCTTGTAGCGTCATGCTGGATTATCTGATAACAGAGACAGGGACGTAGCTGGGGAGGCAGCAGAGGCGGCCGGGTGCTTAAGGAGTGCAAATGTCACGAGGGCATTCAGGTGCAGACTGGAGCGTGTCGGGGTTACTGCGGCTCACCAGCGCTGGGAAAAAAAGGCGGCGGACATCTTGCCAGGGTTACGACTTCAAACATGTGAGCTCGGGGCCAAAGGAACAGATTGCTCCAATTACAGCGAGCCTCGCGCACCAGAGTCCCCCACACCCAACACACGCAACGCTCGACTGGAGTGGACTTAGGCTACTGTGGCATGTAGCGCCGGAGCATCTCACTTCCAATCAGCATTCTGTTTGAAGAGCAGACATCTCCTTTTAGCCCGCGTTTTCGTTACCGATTCAGTCCGGACTGTGTGTTTTTGGCTGTCGACGCAGGTGATTGGCACCTTCTCTGTGAATTTATAACAAAATCAATTCTCTAACAGCATCCCTGAGCACATCAATCTGAGAGGCACAGCTCGCTACCCCCTCATTTCTGCCTCACAGCCCGACACAGCGGTTATAGATGGAGCCCTGCTGGTGCTGTTGGACCTGCAACCTGCATTAGAGTTTGGCTTTTAATTGGGAAGGTTTATGAATGCAAACAAACAGAGGACACTGGCAGCATTGGGAATCACCTTGAGAATTCAGGAGAGTTAATCCTTAAATATCAGAGGGATGTAGAGAGATAATGTTGCACTTATGAGGATTTTGTGAAGCATATTTGTACTCAAATGTAAGCTAACAACAGAGATAATTTAGCACTAAAAGACAGGTGGTCGTGTAGTGGTGTATGGCATCTGTCACAACAACTACATATTTTAGAATTGATTGAGCATAATCTGTAAGGTAATATATTTTATCTTTTTAATCTTGATTTAACAGTCTTGATTTAAACATTTAGCTAGCATTTAACAGTGCCATATGCCTGTTGTATCTAGGCCTGTCACAATGATTACTATATCGACTTGTCGTTCAATATATGAAAGCTGGAACTATATATTTTGGGGCTCAGTATTTATTGTGTGTACAGTTTCTTTGTAAAAATGGGGAGATTTTGGGTATTTGGGATTTGAGCAGCAGAGGGCTGAATAAGTGATTTTTATGGCTAATTACTGGTTCATTCGGCTATTTATTTGCTGCAGCTCAGGCCTTTTGAATGACACTATTTAAAAACTGGTTTACTGGAATGATCCTGCTTTGTGTCAGTGGCATAGAAGCAGCTTATCGCAGTATTTCTCTGTAACAATATACCGTGCTTCAAAATGTGTTATCGTGACAAGCCTAGTTGTATCGTATGTAGTTAAAATGATGCCAATTAATAACATGGATATTATCAAAACATCGCTTTAATTTAGCCACATTAGTTGGAATTCACTTTTATTTTGGCTTTGACAGTTTCCCATGAAGTTGGGACAAATTGAGTTATGGGTGAATTGGTTGTACTTACCATAATCACAGCATCATATCGGTTGAAAAGCAATAAATGAATAAAAAGAAGAATGGAAAACCCTGAGCTAATTATTTCAACTTAATAACAGTATGTACCTCAACAATAGTCACGAGTGCAGCAGACAGTATAGGGAATCACCTTGTTAATTGTGAGCCACAGTTGAGAGATTGACTAATTGATCAGGGCCTTTTTAGTGTAATAGATAATTCTCAGCGGCGTCGTCCGTGGGGAGGGGGCTCTGTCAGCGATGATTCATGCTCCTCCTGTTGGCTCCCAGTCTCAGCGGCCTCTTTTGTTCAACAGGCTTCCGGTTAAGGGGACCATATCAGCGAGCGCCTCCCGATCCCCAACCTCTCCAATCCGTGGGCCCCTAAATCTGAATTAGAGAGAGAGAGAGCGGTCCTGATAGCTTGCCACAAATGATACACTGTTATACCTTACACACATGCACTCCCCTTCTCTCTAGACGCTGCACTGAGTTCCCTGTGCAGCGTCAAAGATAGGGAAGGAAGATGTATGGCGCCCGCGTAATGAAAGTATGAGGGGACCCTGAGTCACGGAGGAAATGTCTCCATCACGCAGGTGGAGACGTAATCACGCCCTTGTGCACCCTACGCCCACAGAAAAAAATATAAAATGCGCAACGGCGACAAAAAAGCATATAAATTAAGTCAGAAGGTGAAAGAGTCGCGGCAGGAACGGAGGGAGCCCGGGTGGTTGTGTCTGCGGAGTTGTTTAGGGCCATCCTTATGTACAATTGGTTTGATGTGTTGGACAGCGCCGGAGGAGGGAGGTCACATATAGGAAGGTAATGGAGGTGTGCGGTATACAGAGAAAGCAAGAAGAAAAGATATGATACTTTTTATGTTATGAGATACTGTATTGATCTTGGTGCAGTCTTTTTTTAGCTAATGCACATTTCTAGAGCAAACTCTTTGTACTGCATATTCACAACAGTAGGAGTACACCTTTTCAAACAGTAATGGATTTAGTAGCATATTTCGATAAAAACTGGGGAAATAGATGGACAAATGGTTACTTTCCCCGTTAACTGTCTTTGTGTCCTACAGCTGGATAGGAAGGGCATCCAGCCTTTAAAGAAGTAATAAGAAGTCAGGTACACAGGTGTGAGGTACACTGAACAGTTGGTTTGAACATGTTATGGTTATTAATTAGTAAATGAGCGTAATATTGTTTGTCGTATGGCCCGGAATCTTCTATGTAAAAATTAACTGAAGGTAATTTACAGCAGAGGCTCATGGGAAAAGTTTAAATGAGATGTAAACAGCTGTTGGGTCTACTATCGTTACGAATGAATACAAATAATTTCCGTACTGCGCATAAGCCTATGACACCAGTCAGTTACATGTTCTTGGACTGTGTCATGGACATGCTAGACTTGAGTTTTCCAACAACAAAGAGGACACTGTAGGCACCAAGTCTAAATGCTCAATATTGCTCAATACTCTCGTTTTAGCTTAGCATACAGTTTGTGAATTTACTAGCATTTTTTAATGACAGTTGACATATAGGCTATTTATGTTTACATTTAGGTTATATAATCAATCAATCAATACATTTAGGTTACACAAGCCCAAACCTACCTTCAAAACCAGCATTTAATAACTAGGGCTGCATCAGGAACCGCAGATCCCCACAGAGACACAAAATGTGCTGGTTAGAATTTGTCATGATTGTGCCCATACTGCGGCTAACCTATTAGCATAACAAATCACAGTGTCGCCATGCTTTAGCGCGTATACACATTCAGATTACGCAGTGCATCGGTGACAGGCGGCAGATTATTGTATATAGGAGCTCAATATAAAGCAGCAGGGCTCTCCAAGTTTGCCTGGAGTCAGTGAACTGCTAAATCTTCCCCGTCCCAAAGTGAAGGATGCATCTCAGTGTGAGAGGAAATGATGGCAACGGGAAATGTTTTTGTGACCAGACAAATGGTCTCTTCTGTTTCTGTAACAGCACATTTGTGGCTCAATCATTTGTTCTTTTGACAAAAATACACTCTCTTTTTAAATGGCCCAAGTAAGAAGACTTAGAATGCACACTGGAGAAGCATGATCGCATTCTCGGTAGAATTAGTACTGGGTTATGATGAAGAACAATACACAAATAAAGTACTGATGACATTGTGTTTATAGAGCATGGTATACTGCAGTTTGTGGGTACTGGAATGTGGATTGAGGTATAGTGCGGTTTGTGAGGTATACTGTGGTTTGTGGGTACTGGTATGTAGATTGAGGTTTACTGTGGTTTGTGGGTACTGGTATGTAGATTGAGACAGTAGTGTATTAGTTATTCTACTCTTTGATTGCATTTTCTTTTAATTTAAATTGTATTTTATTCTAAACACAATATATAGGTTGCAGTGGTGAAATGTGACAAAGTAAAAGTAGTGAAGTACTGTACTTAAGTAAAGTACAGAAACCTAAAATGTATACATAAGTACATTTTAACGTGATACTTTTTACTTTTACTTCACTACACTTGAGAAAAATATCTGTACTTTCTACTAAACATTTTTGAACTAGAATGAAAAGTAAAAATATTTTTTATTATTGTTCATGACCTTCTGAAAAGGCTGAGGGTTTATTTTTAACATGTTTGCAGTTTGAGTAAATTAAAATATACAAATAAAACAGCTAGGAAAAAAAACTGATTTAGTTGTTTCTGTTGAACAAAAACTCAGCACAAATGTTTTCAAAAAATACAGAAATTGAAGTTATGTCACATCCGTGAAATGTTTTCTGGTGGTGTATCAATTAAAACGTTACTTTCCTGCTTTTTGGGCAAAACCAAACACTCTCTGGGGAACATTTGGTGAATTAAGGGATCGAACATTACATGTAAAGAACACAGTGTTTAATGAGCAAACTTGCAACACTTGATAAATGGAAGTTTGTATAACATTTTCTAAATTGTGCTGCCGATTTTTCACTTTCAACTCCACTGACAGAGACTTACATAATAATGGTGGACAGTCAAGCCAAATGTCCTGCAGCCATTTCAAACGCTAGAGCTGTGTCCAAGGAAACAAAGAACTCTTCTGTGTATTGCATTTAATAGAGCAGCACAGTACAGAGAGAAATCTGTATCTCTACTGCAAAAATGGACCATCATCGCAGTAACAGTGAATACCTTCAAACATACACAGACACCTTTGGTCTATCAGTGGTCGGTATCAAAGGGTAAATCCTGCTTTTATCATATGGAAATAGCATGGCCAACAGTCAGAGCTATACCACAGTAAAAGCCAGTTTATTCAGACATATAAAATATTTATTTGGAGGGGTCAAAATGTCAAAATGTGAACACAGAGCTTGGGTGATGGATCAGCGGCCGTGTGACAGCGGAATGTGGTAATAGTCCTTAGGTATGTTTGGAGACATGTCACTGTTTGCTCGCTGAAGAGGCAGGTGGGTAGCAGAAGAAGACACCACGCTTTTGTTGCATTTTATTTTTGCTTTCTCTATAAAAAAAATAACCTTTCTGTTCCACGGACAGTGAACTGTCACCGACAAAATCAGGTAGAAAGCCTCATTTTAAGACAATAGAAGGTGCAATAATATGACATGCATTGGCGAGTAAATGTATCATACTGAAGTCATTACAGTGAATAGCTGGCAGAGTCCAAAGTTGAATGTTAGTGATGCAAGCTAGGGCTTTATTCGTGGTATCCCAGACAAGACAAACATTTAATGAGGCCCATATAACATCTTTAAAACAGTCATGTTCCTGCAAAGTCCTAACTCTGCTCCAAACCGCATATTTTTAAGGTACACTTTATTGTCCCCGTAGGGAAATTTGTCCTCCACATTTGACCAATACTTCAATGGCGCTGGTGCATCTTCTCAGGAGCAGAGAGCACCACAGCGCAGTCCTTGGGGACCGATCTCTGTGATGTTGCTGCTAGTCTTGGTCAGGGCTAAATTAGCTGGAAGATTTTACCTATTGTGCAAGTTTTTGGGTTAATGGGGGAAACCGTTTTACTGACTTTACTGGCTCTAAAACTCAGCTTGTAAATGGCAAGGTGAAACAATTGGACCTTGATATGATAAAAATTCAATTAACTGCCCATCCCTACTCAAAAATATAGAACTGTTTTTGTTGGGGGGTTCTTCTAATTCACTTACAAGTTCTTAGCCTCAAATGCATAGTGGTTACTGACTATAACGTGTCTATTGTCCACTTGCCTGATGCTTATGTGAAGAAAAAAGTATATATTCAAACAGGTCGTCCATATCTGATCCATAGCAAAAGAAAAATATAAAATCTGTCTAACGTTGTAGGAGTGAAGACGTTTCGCTGCTCATCCAAGCCGCTTGTTCAGTTGAAGAAGCAGCTTAACTATAAAACGTACTAAATATAAAACATGCCAAGATATTTTGAACTTTGACAGTTTTCTACAACACAGTTAGGCCACCTTTTATATAATCTTTAAATGACAACAAAATTTTGGTACAATCAAGCTTTGATTTTGCCAGAACTGCGTACACTGTCCTGCTTGTGGCTCATAGTTTTGTTGGATCGCCTTGAATCAACATAAAGAACATATTTTTATTCCTGACTGGTAAATTCCTCAATCTGCCTCAAACTAAACCCATACAATCTGGTGACATTTTTGGCTGCACACGACGACAGGCACATCTCGCATGGGGACAAAAATAAAAGGGATACACTACGGCGCGCTGCCTCCTCCTCTGTCTGCCTCTTTATTTACCACAGCGGTTGTTTGTGACAGGAACACTGGCAGGTCACAGGTGCCAAGAAAATTAACCATCGACTCCACTGCGCCACAAACAAGTGCCAACATTTACCCTGCCGTACGGTGACACACGGACGCATTCGGCTGCTCCAGCGCATCCCCCACAAATGAAGAGTGGTTTTTCCTTTCACAACTTGTCCAGTGGCCAGTTATGTGCGGCAAGGTCAGACAGCTAGAGCTTTTATTTGTGCACAGAGAAAGAAAAGGCAAGAAGGGCCACTTTATGCGAATTGGCGGAAGAGGGTTTCTGACCCTGACCCCTGTACGATATAACACGAAGCATTAGGCTGGTTGCAAGCTGTTGTCCTATGGGAGGTTTTGCTGTCTCTTTTATGAAACAAAAGCATGATTTATGGCAAGACTCCCTTATATACATTTTGGGCAATAGTTTCTAAGAAAAAGTAAACTCATGATCATTTGAAATGGTTATGGTCGACAATAATTGTTCGTGGGACATTTTACATAATCGTGATAATCGCCAACAACGATAATCCCCATTACATCACCTGAATGTGCAGAAATAGCTGCTTCTCCATGATGATCTCATCTAAATCATTGTTGTTTTCACTTATAACAAAGTACAATACTATAAATCCTCTCAGTCTTCAACACAGTTTAAGACTAGACTGAAAACCCACCTCTTCTCCCTGGCATTTAATACTAGCTAGACAGGAGATCTTGGTGTTTTATTGTTCTTTTTCTGTGTATCACTTTTTCTGTATATTTGTTTTTTGATGACTTTTATGTGAAGCACTTTGGTCAGATGAAGTTGTTTTAAATGTGTTATATTCAATTAAATTCAAGTGTAGTTATGTAGCAGCTGTTTAAATATGGAACTGTCAGCAACTTTAATCATTATCGTGATATTATCGTTAATCGCAATTATTTTGGCCATGATAATCGTGATACCAAATTTTAATATCAACCCAAGCCTAATATGTATATTATCTGTTATTATACATACATGATCCTTTATTAGTAATGTTTTGTGATTCATATTTTAATACCCATTAGATGGATGTAGTAGATTAGAAAAGTGGTTTTGCTCCAGGTTTTGTAGGTAGAATGAGTGTCCCCTCCAGTATTTTACAAAATGCTATAATTGAGAATAATAATTAAAAAGAATTCTCCCACATGTCAGTGCCATATGAACCATCTCACACTCTGAGGACTTCAGGGACCGGCCTCCTGCTGGTGCCCAGGGTCAGGACTAAACATGGGGAATCAGCGTTTCAGTTTTATGCAGCTAAAACCTGAAGATGTGAGACAGGCCTCTACTTTGATTATGTTTAAATCCAGGCTCCAAACGGTTTTGTTAAGCTGTGCATATGACTGAAAGGTTTTATTCTGCACTCTTCTCTTTTAATGTTAATTTTATGATGATTATTTGTGTTTACTTATGTTTTGATTTGTTGTATTGTGATTTCAATGTCTTTCTTATTCTGTAAAGCACTTTGAATTACTTTGTGTACGAATTGTGCTGTACAAATAAACTTGCCTTGCCTAAAAATATATATAATAATACATATTCTATTAATTGCAAAGCCCTATATATTCATTCATAGCTCCTACCCTGACTGAGCAACTTTACACTGGATAAAAATGTATTAATGGCAGGAACGCTACCCTCTGCTACACTACATTCCACTAAGCCACAGTCATGCCGTATAGTCTCTGTGCCTCATATTTTGGCTTTTCCACACTGCATAAACGTCTGACTTGCTGGACTCTATTTAGAAGTCTTAATCTCCGTCTCTCTGTCTGTGTCACTATAATACCAAGGGTGTCATTCATAAATCCGAGCGAGTGCAAAGACTCAAAAACACTGTCAACAATGAGAAGGCCTGATCTGTGCTCCTCCTTTGCATACGAAATGAACAACAGTGAGGCCTGCCTGCTTTAAGTCTGCTGCCACAACACTGCTCTCTACTGGTGACGCAAAGTGGGAATGACCCTTGTTCCAGAGATTATACATTTGACACAAGCTAAGTCTTTTATAAACCTACAACAAAGACAGAATTATCAACAAAGTCAATAGTTCTTCAGCTGTAGAGCAAAAAGAAATACAAAAAAATACAAAATGTTTGAGCTGAGTATGTAATTATAACATTTGTAGTTGTGGTAAGAATACTAATTATAGAGATATTTGCAGAGGAGTAGCAGTAGTAGTAGTAGTAGTAGTAGCAGTAGTAGCAGTCGTAGTAGTAGTTAAAAAAGGAGGCTCATCGGTCATTACAGAAGTAGCAGTAGTTTTGGAAGGAATACTAATTATAGCGATATTTGCAGAGTAGTAGCAGTAGTAGTAGTAGTCATAGTAGTAGTAGTAGTACCAGTAGTAGTAATAGTAGGAGGCTCATCAGTCATTACAGAAGTAGCAGTTAACAATAAATATAAGTAATATTAGTAGTAAAGTAGTGGTAATAGTAGCCTTTATTAGCAGCTGTAAAACATCAAGTAGCTAAAAGTAACTTTCAATGTCTTGAGCAGCTTAATAACAATATAAATTTGCCGTGCTCACTATGCTACAAAAATTCCTTCACCTCCAAATAATAGAACTAATCTTGAGACCTAAATTATGTCATTAATTTTTGTCTGCGGGCGTTTTCTGTGGAGGTGTTAATATAATGTCACTTAAGCAGGTTAATAGCATTACACTCTTTAGTGTAGTGACATGCGTTTATTGGCTCAGAGCGGAGGTTTGAATAATTACTTTTTGTCTCCAGGAGCTAGGGGTCCATTTTGAACATTTTTAGAGCAATAACACCTTGTCTTACTACTTCACTTACACTCTGTCACAAGAGTGTCCCATAGCGCCCCCCGGAACTGACCACCCACTCATTTTTTAGCCTTGTTAATGAACCAAAGGGAAATCATACCTTATGATGGATAGTCTCTCCTCTTCACATGCACTATATACTTGTAACTGCATGGTAGACAGATCAAAGCTGGCTAACATGAGCCTGGGAGCTCACAGCTCCTAAAGATTCTTCACAGGATGAGAATAACGAGGGGGAGACTGCCTTCACTTTTATCTTCACCTTGCTTTGTGACTGACTCATATTTGTCAGGAGTCTTTTGGGGAGAGCTGTACTCCTCTCAAAAATGAAGCTGAGACGAGGGATTATAAAGCTGGACAAAAAAGGGGAACAAAATCTACTTTTTCTTTTGTGTGTGGTTTACTTTTCTAGTTACTTTCTAGTCCTTACCTAGAAAAAGGAAAGGGCTTATAAAAATATGAAACAGTGATTATTGGGTTAGATAAGGTAGATAATGCTATTTTTGAGAGTAAATTGTAGAATTGTTTTTTTTAACATTTCTAACACAAACCAAGAGGCAATTAATGTTGATGTAAAGAGACACAATATTCTTGATGTTTTATGTTGAACGTAGATACAATCTGAAACCCCAGCTTTTAAACTAATACATCACTTAAACTCAGCCAAAAAATACAATACACATACTATGAGTATCTGAAACAGTTCTCAGCAGCATCCAACACACACAACACAACTCCTCCATGTGTGAGATAGATTAGATTTAGTCATGTTTGGCCCAAACTGCAGTGAAACCCCTCGTGACCAAAGCCCAGTGCAGCGGGCGAACCTGGAGCGCTGGGAAACAGCTGTTTGAGCCCTAATTAAAGGCAGGAGCAGGTGTCACCTGAGCGCGGCTGTGGGGCACACCTGGCTGCATTCATTTGATCCAAAGTGTTTTTGACGGACTGCCGCGTGCCTCTATCCCGCATTAAACCACTGCAGCAGCACCTGCTGGGAGCCAGCCTGGTTTTGCACTAACACCATTTATGTGCAACAGGGCTCTACCCAGAGACCGAATCTTCAGCAGCAGCACCCAAGGGACCGCTCTCGTATCCCCACCTCAACATGTGTAAAGTGCACCTCTCAGCACTGACCTCTGAGCTTTAAGACTGCCCAGATAATTGTCTGCAGAAGGCTCCCACAGGCACTAACAGAAGCTTGTTCTGATCTCCTGATGATTTCACAGGACATTTAACTTTACACTCTCATTTGTTACCTCTTCGGGGTATCTCCAAATATCCATTACCAAGGGTAGTAAGGAACAAAGCAACCCTTAACCTCCACTGGCTTTTATGTATGTGTAAATTACCCAAGGATAATGTGACAGTGCATTTTGGGTGACAACACACCACAGGGGAAGGGGAAACTGCTTAAACTGAGATGACCTTCAAGTCCAAAATACGCATTAATACAGTGGTGCTTTGTGAAATAATGTCTCCTCTAATGAAGCCGTATTTGCAGGAGTCAAGCTCAGGTCGCGTCCCTCTCTCCACTGACGTCAGTTCTTTACGACAAAGACAATACCTTCATAATATGAGTCAACAGGTGACGACTGCCATTTTGTCTTGAGCTAAACAGTGCTTAATTGGATTGTAATCCATGGCAACACCACTGGAGTCCTGTTCCCAGGCTTTATTTTAGCTGAACCTAGAGCTTAATGGCGGCTATTACAACCCTCCTGCAGTGTCCCATGCGGCGGCGCGTTTGAGGCCTGTGGGACGACTGCCCGCCTGTTCACTTCAATGTCGACCTGGAGCTGCTATGTCACTGCTGCTTTGTCACTGAGAGGGTTCAAACTTAAACTGAGCAAATACACAATCTGCATTCAGCTCTGTATGTGCATTATGTTTGCAATGTGTTTTAGACTTTAGGTCCATATTACTCTATTTTCTGAGCTATGTTATAATGTTGTTTCCTCATCAAAAACATACCCAGAGTTGGACACATGTTTAACATGTTTAACACACAAATCCTGCATATTTAGGCTGACTTCTTCTCTAAAACAGAAAACACTCTGTTCCACCTTGTGATGTCATGTGGTAACACAAGAAGTGCTCCACTGTGTTTTTGAAGTCCATACACCTTCACTACAAAAATGTGGATAATTTCAGCCCTGGAATTTCCAATCTCTACTGAACAAAAGGTAAAAGGTAGCTGTTAAAAAATACCTCTACATGACATCTCAAGGTGGAACAGAGCATTTTTATCTTTGGAAAGACAGACTAATAAACCAGGATTATTGGATTATTGGAACCAGGATTATTCACACAAACATGTGTGAATGAAACAAAACACAACTCTAGGTATGTTTTTGATGAGGTAACAACATTCTAACTTGTCTTAAATCTCACAATTTTGTGTAATATAGGACCTTTAAGTGTTTTTCTCCTTCCTATATTTGATAAAAGTTAATAATTTTCCAATTATATTAAATTGCAACATTGTGAGTCATAAATCGAATTATTTCTTCTAAAAGGTTATGTTTTTCTCACTAATATCTCACAAATATACAAATTATTTACAAGAGAATACCAGGAAAATCATTGCAGTGTTGTTAGACATGGACAGTTTCAAAATATCCAATCAAATAATGACTAAACCATAATTATAAAACAGAACACTGTAAACTCAAACAATTTAGCAGTAATTTTAAAAATTGAGGTAAATGGATGCCTAACTTTTTTAAGTTTATAGTCCTATTTTTTTATTACTGTAAATTTTGTCTCACAAAACCTTAATTACATTAAGTATTGAATAAAAAAATAATATCTCATTCCTTAAAAGATTTTAGTATGGGCAATTATTTTTTTAAACTAATTAGTGCATGAAATCATTAGTATTGATTCATTAAAAAAAAAAAAAAAAAGATTTTTAATTTACGTCACTTTAAAAAAAAATATTGTAAACTTTTTTTTTTATTAAATATAAATGAAAAAAATAGTTCTTACAATAAGCCTTTGCATATGGAAAATAGATAAAAAGAAAATTACATGTTACATTGAGAAGAGGATAAATTATTCATCTGTCAGAGCAAAGTTTGATCAATTCCTGAGCGACAAACTAACAAGGTCCTTAGAGATGCAGGCACCAGCCCCACAGAACAGCCAGAGGTCGCGACCCCAGCACATACAAAGTGTTATGAGCCTCTGACCCTCAGTGTGGCCTAGCGCTGTCTTACAAGCTCACAGTCAGAAACACAATACATAATACATCAGGCTTGTACAGCTGGGACCACCTCTCCAGCACAGCCCTACATACAAACAAAGTCCAGACTCCCATCGATAATGAACACACCTCACTCACCATTCTGTTCTCCAATACAGAGGTCAGAGGAGTAGACCATATATCTATATTGACTACAAGGACTCCAGAGCAGGAAAAGTAAAATAAAATACATAAAGAAGCAACAAGATATACTATGAACCACTAGGGCTACAAAAACAATTGTAATCAAAGCCGCCATTGAAATCTTCAATATTACTCACAAATTACAATGGCGGCTTTTATGCCAGTGTAAGTGTATTACAACTAAAGGTGGGAGATTTATTGAAAAAAAATAGCTGAACAAAAATAAAATGATTGATGGAAATGATGATCTGAAATGAGGAATATAGGGACCGTAATATTGTCTGAATATTGTAATTAGGATAGTCCAAAAAGACATACAGATATTCACTTTAGTCAACATCACACACCCCTAATAACAACCCTGTCTGTTCTACACAGATCATGTTTTTAAAATATAAAAATAATGACAAAGACTTACCATTGCCTCTAGTGTTGTTTACTGAAGCCGATTGGACCAAGAGCCAAGCACAGGGGAGAACAGATGGGGATGAATGCAGGAGGACAGGGGGATCCAGAAGTCTGAAAAACAGTGAGCACAAATTAGCAAATTAATCCACAATTAAACCAAGATTTTTTGCAGATTTGTAGGTTGAAACCTTACAAATAATAATAATCTGGCTTTATAGCAGGGAAATAATAAGCACATACTTTTACAGCGTGAAAGAAGAGCAGTACTATAGAGCCAGCGCACCTTTCTTACAACACTGGATTTTACCCACTGGGACCTGAACATCCACTCTCAAACCCTTACTTTTCTTTGCAGTACTTTTGTTGTTTGTTAACTGAATTGAGCTCTCTACTCTGGGAGGTACCACACTTTCATTCTACAACTCTTTTTTCCTTACTCCATGTTGTACTGAAGACTATTGCTGCGCAGTAGAAATACATAATCCCAGGTGGTCTCTGCTTTACATACGGGAGAAGCTCTGAGATCTTCGCACACTTTATTTGAATTTCATACCGTGTTTGACATTTGATAATACTGCCATGTTTTAATGGATTCTCTGCAGGTTTTCAATCATGTTGGTTCAGAACTGCACAAGGTAAAAGCAATTAAATCCAAATAACTAGACATGCATTGTTTTAGCTTTGCATGACTAGGTCTATTATGTCTATGTTTGTTTTTAGAACCAGATCTCAAATATTTGCATAAATATTGTGGACAGCCTCAAAATTGGACAAAACAACCACCAACCTCTCTCTATCGGCGCTGAGATGGTAGAGAGGGTGACCAGCTTTAAATTCCTGGGGGTGACCATGACTGGGGACCTTTCCAGGAGAATTCACACTGCCTCAACTGTGCGGATAGCCCAACAACGCCTCTGCTACCTGAGGAAACTGAGGAGCGCCAACATCCCCAGATCACTGATAGTGAACTTCCACAACTGTGCCACTGGTAGTGACATATGGATTATTAGTGTGGTTCTCCAGCAGGCACTCCAGCGGTGCCTGCTGGTCGGCCTGGTGAAAACAGCGGGGAAAATCATTGGGTCAATTCTCCCAGAGATCAGCACCATCTACTCCACTCGCTCCACCCTGCTCATCACCTTTTCCACCTAGCCCTCAGGTAGAAGGTACAGGTCCCTACAGGCTAGAACAACCAGACTGACCAACAGCCTGTATCCCCCTCCTATGAATAATAACCACACCCACTAATACAATAACATTGAACTGAACTTTGCATTGTTGCATAATGACATTAAAAAAAAAACTCCACATATCTAACTGTATGTCCCTGTGATGCACTTTACTGCCAATGCCCTTTATGCTGCTGCTAAGACCGTTACTGTTTATTACACATGTGCTGCACTGATGTCATTATTGTGCTTATGTTTACACTGGGGTTATTTATGGGGTTATGAGATGAGACTCTCGCACCTTTTGTATTGCACTTTACATCAAAACTATGCAGTGTTTGATGCTCTAACCGCCGTTTCGTTGTTTTCTACGGCAATGGCAATATAAATCTTGAATCTTGAATAAAATATTCAGATTGGAAGGAAAAAACAAAAACGTATTTCTTACCGACCTAATACATTTTCACCGGAATGAGGCTAAGAATTGACAGATTTATACTGGCCAGTGTGGTTTTCTGAGTCAGGTAAGTTTGCAATTTGAAAATTAGGATAAAATACAGAAAATGCGTCAAAACCAGAAAAACGCGGAACCGATGTTTTGTGGACAATGTTCCTACCCGGACTCATAGCAGTGGCACGTGGCTAATGTTTGGTAGCAACCGGTAGCAACTTGCCTGCAGAACACTGGAGATATTTGATTTTATTACAGTAAATGTATGGTAAGTACCGCGAGTATCTTTTGCTTTAGTTGCGCATTTAATGAACCTGTAGGTGTCAGTTCGCTAAAGTAATTAAGTAAGACATTTAAAAACAATGTGTTGTATTGTGATTAATGTTTATGTTAACCACATGGATAGACCTAAGACATTTATTGAGATCAGTGATTTAAGTCTGTGGTAAATTAATTCACTTTAACTTTGATAATGAAAAGTTACATTAACAATAATATAACAAGAACATATCAATACATGTGTTAGTGTACACTAGTTTGTGTGACACCTGAAAATAAATCAGTATGAGATTCTTTTGGTAGAATAAAGGTATGAAAATGCTAACTGACTATGATATAGCGACATTTCTTCATATAATGTCCTTCTCTTGTATGATTATCTTGCTTTAGTTGCAAATATGCAGCTGTGGCATATGCTATAAACAGGAGTCTATATATTTAGGTAATGTGGCAATAACTAGGTAGTTAAAATGCTCCCTTTGAGTGTAATTGCACTGCCTTGTTACAGATTCCAGCCTGAGCCTCTCACATGTGCACTGAATCCTTCACAGCTCATAAGATGTGTTTATGCGCCCAAATGTATCAGGTGGGTAAAGTTGGCCTGCTGCTCTCCCTGGCAGCCGCTGGTGGCAGATAGCTTCCAGAGCACGGATGGACTGAGTTACATTCAGAAGCACTATTGGCGCCTGCACCAACTCTGTGACAAAGTGGCGTCATTGTGCATGTGTCACGCTCGCTGCTTTGGCTCTCGTCGTCCTCACCTGCCTTCCGCTGGTGCCAGTTTGGAAATTAGGTGCGTACATCTGTTTCTCTCTGCTGCAGTGAGCCTGTCTCTAGTGTGTTAAAAAAAAAAAAAAAAAAGAAATGTCCTGTTTATGTCTAGCAAACGAGTGGCAGTTTTAGCAAATTATGACATTGGTGTCCTTGTAATGTATTTACCAGTGAGCTCCTAAACTATCTTGAAGTAAATTTAGCAGAAAATTAAAGTGCTTTATCATAGTGCCAGTGTGCTGAAGAGGTGTCCTCCTTCACCTTCACTCTCTGTCTTGCAGATTAATAGAGACCTCCTTGTCAATGACGGTGTTGTGGTCAAAACTCGCTGTCGTCTTGCCTCCTAATGAGGATATGTTTCTCCTGCATTTCTCTGACAAAGTGGACTCAAGTGTGGTGGAAATGCTTGCACGGTCCAGGCAGCAGCTGTACAATGACACCGCGAGTGACCGCCTCTTGCTCACAGCGCAGATCATTCTGGACTTTTCCTGGGAGAAACTCAACACTGGGACTTGGAGAGATGTTGACAAAGAGTGGAGACGTGTGTATTCCTATGGTTGTCTGTTTAAAGTGGCCGCGCTATGCTGGAAAGATCCAACACAAACTGAGCTGCAGCAGGCAATCAAGACTTGTGACATGGGTTTACTAATGGGAGCAGCTATCATGAATGATGTACTTCAAAGTATTGTCAAAATACTGCAAAATGAAGTAAGGAGAAACGCCACAGAAGGGGGGGAAGACGAACAGGTTAAAACCAAGGTTTGTGGTTTATTAAAAATGTTCAATAGCTTATTGAGGACACAGATACAGAAATAACTTATCACAACAAGCATTTTATCTACTACAGACAACAGGAATATTTTAACAGGCACATTAGGGCCCTGTACTTGCACCTCTGGGGACTAATTTTCAAATTAGTTTATTTTCCACTCAATATATTCGGAAGCCAGTTGGCCTATTTAGAACCTTTTACAAAATATTAAAATACTCAGAAGACATCTCTGCCCTAGTAGGAATACTTAGTTTGAGGCTTAAAATATGAAACAATAAATAGCAATTAGCATAACCTTGACTGTCACAGATTTTAGAAAATGCACGCCTCAATGTTCTATCATCATAAGTTTGAAATTAAGCCTGATTTAATTTAGTGAATTACCTTACGTGAACCGTCACACTGCGATATCAAAAGACAAATGTACAAATGGAAACCTTGAATTAATAGTCTTAATAGTTTAAAATTGTAGCCTTATGACTAAACATTATATCAATATTCACAACCCCCTGCTTGCAACTCTCCATGGGGTAACAAACACCAAATGAAATTAAATCCACTCAGTAGTCAGTATTATAACAATATTGTCTGGTCTCTACAAAAGCTTTTAGTGAGCAGTGCATGTCATGACCTATCACTCTCCCTTTTTCACCAGTTTATCAGAGCTGCGCTGTTGGCCAAGAGCATTAGCAGCTATTTCAGTGACTGAGAGGCATGTCCTCCTCTGCCCTTTATCTTGTCAGATTTAATCAAATATCAGGCCACATGAAAACCACTCAAATGCCACTTGTGGCTTTTTCAGTGTCACCAAAATTAAGGGTTTAGCGTTAAGAGTATCAAAACAAACCCAAAAGGCCTAGATATAATCCCTTGTTGTTGTCCGTGCCTCAGCTTTAAATTTTGGACACGCTTTAACCAGCCTTTGTTGTGTTGGCATCATTAACAGAGACTGAAGATTGAGTTGCCAGGGTGCCCACGCGTTCCTGTGATCAAAGGCGACTTGGCAATTCCCCGGCTAAAGTGTCCTTCGCTGGAGAGCTTTAAGTCCGACTACCTCCTCCCACTAAAACCTGTTATTTTGGAGGGCACTATTGACCACTGGCCCGCGCTTAATGACCATCCCTGGAGGTCTGTATTTTCTCTATTGTTGCTTTATGCTTTGCCAAATTCAAATAGCATCTTCACACTATCGATTACTATCAGTATACACTCTTTTGTTCTACTTCCTCTTTTCAATTATTATTCATACAAAACTTATTTACTTTCTGTTGCCTAGCATATTGAAGGACTGCCCTATTATGCCCAATTCAAGGTTCATATATTTATTCTGCCCCTCTTCCCAAATAGCAATGCATGATTTACATTTCAAAAAGCTTGTTTATTTCATACTAGCCTGTTAAGCAGAACCTCATTTCAGACTCCCATTTGAAGCAGGCCATTTGTGCTGCTGGCCTCCCTTTACCCTAACCCGCTCTGATCTGATTGGCTCGCGTTCACCAACCACACGCTATCGGTAATGCAGTATATATTAGCCCATTGTATTGTTATTGCTTTTGGAAATGGCAGCATGCATAAGTTCATTTTGTGGCATAGTTGTTTTTTTCTTTCTTCTGGTGAGGGGTCTGCTAACTGCTTCTCTCCATGGTGATGTTATTGCTTTGCCTGGAATATTCCACAATATAGCATTAAACGTATGTATCTATCTCATGGTCGTATTGATGAATATTCAAACAAACAGAGACAGATTGCGGACCCTGACCCTTCTCAATATACAGAAGGTGCTTCACACATTGTTTTTTTGTTGCCAGGTGTGTAAAAACAGACAGACCACCGCACTCTTGCTGCCTTTCTATTTCTGACCCTGATCCTTCACCAGAAAAGTTACATAGTGCACTTTTAACTCTGAGTCCAACTGCCTGTCCAGGGATATCCCTCTCTGTCCCCCTGGCTTCTTGACAACTGTCAATTGGTTTTGACACCTGACATCAGCTCACCTTTCCTTAGTATGTGGCTGGTGGTACAGAGCAGCTTGTTTATTTCATTGTATGTAAATAGATGCAGTTGCCATGGGATTATATGAGATACTGGTGGTGTGATAACGAGTAAAAATAGTGTGCAGTTGCAAGGAAGTAATTACAATGACATAATTACAGTCAACATTTCCACACAAATATATTTAGCATTATATTTTAAAGTAATATTGTGCTTTCTGTGTCAGAATGGCACAAAACCTGTTATTAATAGGTAAAAAATAGCTTAATCCTAAAGCTAAAAGTACTGTGATAATACATCTTTTTGTAAAGCATAGAGTACCTACGCAGTGTCGCTGGCTGCCGAACCGTTCCCGTTGAGGTGGGATCCCGATACACAGACGAGGAGTGGTCTCAAACTCTTACCACAGTCAATGAATTCATCGATAAGTTCATTTTAAACAAGGTGAGTTCTCCTTTTTGGTTAAAGTTTATATTTAATTTAAAAAATGCTTACTCGGGAGCATATTTGGACTGTTTATATTTTTCCTCCAGGATCAAGGGAAGGGTGTGGGTTATCTCGCTCAGCACCAGCTTTTTGATCAGGTAAAGTTCCTATTCGTTTGATCCTATTCCCTGTAAATATACCTATATGAAGCCCCCACATTCCCCCAGTGCATCACATCCAGTGCTTTTTAAACATTTACTTTAGAAAAATCAACAAATAATCTGCGTAATAATCTGAAATATATCTCCAGTTGATATTTTCACCCCTATAAGAAATGAGTTTCTCCCTCTGCCAGCTGTCATCCTTACAATACATTGCTCTCAACAACATTGACTTTTTGTCCTAATTTTACCCTCCCAGTCGATACATTGTCTGCGCTGAACTTTATGAGAAAGGGCACCTTGTCAAACTAGAAAAGTTAGAGCAGCATATTATAGACTATGGACTACTTTATGTTTTTCCACTACAATAGATATATCAAGCCGAAAACCTCAAATGGCTTTTTGAAGACGGGGGAGCCATATTTTATCCCTGATTTTGTAGAAAAACATTCATGAATGCATCAGGACATACTGTGGATACTGTAGTTTTTCCAGGTATACAGATTTCTGCTTTATAACAAGCCTCACTGTGCCCTCTATTGGATCAAAGAGACATTAGCATTTTATATTAACATGTTTTAGAATAAACAAATTATAATAATTGCTGGTGTCCTCATTCTGCTTCTCATGGGCTACAAAAGGCCAATAGTGCATATAAATTTGAATGAATATAGCTAGATTGAATAGAAACAGGCTACCAACCAGGATTACAATCTTAATTTATAGCATTTCCTACCCTATATCTATGGATATAGATATAGATATATAGATAGAGATAGACAGATACAATTGTATTTTATTATTTTTTTCTAGGATATTCTATTTGTAGCTTAGCTTTGTTCACACACATTTACCTCTTTTTCAAGTAAATAACTGAATTTATTTTTTTTCAAATTGAGATAAAATTGTTTCAAATTGTCAATGATATGCTAGAGGTTTTTTATTGAGACGTCTACACAGGCAATTCTCCGTCAGCAGAATCAGGTGGTTTGGAGCAGACTTCACACTTGGTTGAATAAATTTGATAATTTTGTGAGTTACATGGTCCTGGAGTGGAAAGAATGAATTTGTTGTTTCAGCTTAGTTTTATTTAAAAAGTCTTTTTGTATTAACCTTCTAATTAAAAGTCATATTTATTTGCTTTCCAATCGAAAATCGAGATTGCTCAATATGTGGAGAAATTGTGATTAATTTATTTTGCCATGCTGCCCAGCACTAATTATATGTGTGTGTGGGTGTGTGCATGTGTGTGCCTGTGCGAGTGTGTGTGTGTAGTTATTCCAATTTACTGCTGTCAGTTATGGGTACACCCCTGTGAAATGGTGATTAATACGGTGCAGTTATTGAAATGAGTTGGTGAGTTGACTCTAAAATGGCCCCCGTGACAGATCGGCCTTATGTCTCCTCAGATACCGGAGCTGAAGGAGGATATCCGCATCCCTGATTACTGTTGCCTAGGCGACACAGAGGAGGAGCACATCACGGTGAACGCATGGTTTGGACCCGGGGGTACAGTGTCCCCCCTTCACCAGGACCCCCAACAGAACCTCCTGGCACAGGTGATGTCACAGCTCGTTGATATTATGAGGGCTGAGATTATATATTGAAAATTGTGTTTGTGGTTTTCACTCCTACTGTCCTATCATGAGTGCCATTTTTAGGACCATTCAAGATATTTTGTTTTGAATTGTAGATTACTATGGCAACAGTTATTTTTCAGCACTCTGAAACCCATGAATCAGTGAGTGACATATTGAGCAAATGAAAGAAGGGTTATATAAGCAATATGGTTTATCAGTACACACAAATACACAATTACTAAACCTCCTGCAAAGCCCTAGATAAGGGATAAAAGCACTTACTGAGCTAAAATTCAAATTCAATTTCGATCAGCTTCGATACTCAGTAGCAGTTCTGATACCACAATAATTAAAATTACACTTTAGACAAGAGAATGTGATTTTCATTCTATTCTAAGAAATCATAGTACTTTCTTTTATATTGCCTACCTTTTTATATTGTGGTTTTATATCTGTGTAATCCCTCAGTCGTCCAGGTAGGTTCCATAGTGGTCCATGAGCGTGTACTAGTCTATGTGTACTAGTCTATGTACTTGTTCTGATACAGCTCAAGATCATTCTAAAGCTATTCAGGAAAGGTTCATTTCTGTCTTTTGAATGTGACTTTTTTAGTATCGATACCTGCTCAAATGAGTATCTCGTTTCGATACTAGTTTTAGTATTGATTAGTATCTGATTTTCCACCCTACGACCTTATAAATAAGTAAACAGCTAAATAATATGACTGTTTAGGTACAAGTTTCTAATAGTTTCAAACAGTGACCTGGATCTTTATTCAAATGCATATTTTGGTGACCAAGTTTTTTCTATTTAGTTAGTTATCACCAAACATCTAACTTTGGACTTGGGATTCTATCAGTACTATTCTATTTCATTCTTTCATAAAAATGCTCATAATTCGACAATAAAAAGGCATATCTGTAGCAATCAAAATATGAGTAAACAGCTGTTGTGTTAATACCCCAACATCTGTGCCTGTGACTAATCAAAGATAATTAGTCGGAGGAAAATTGAATCAAACAATGTGTCTTTTTGCTTTAATGGATGTCACTGTATTTTAGCAATAATGACGATTCTAGTTCATGTCATAGTTTGGTCATGTCAGAGTTGTATTTATCATGGGGGACTTTGGGCATCTCTACATCTCCAGGTTGTGGGAAGCAAATACATTCGTCTTTACTCCCCAGAGCACACAGACAAGCTCTACCCTCATCAATCATCGCTGCTCTACAATACCAGTCAGGTGGGATTGACACTGTTTAGAGATAATATGTGTCAGGCCACAGAAATGAATGCAGTATTTCCAATTTTGTGCCTCCCTTTTGCCGCAGGTGGATGTGGAAAACCCAGATATGGAGCGGTTCCCTGAGTTTACCGAGGCGCCGTATCTCGAATGTGTGCTCCGACCGGGAGACGTGCTGTTTATCCCTGTTCAACACTGGCACTATGTCCGCTCCCTGGAACTCAGCTTTTCAGTCAGCTTCTGGTGGACATAGTAATAGATGTGAACTTTTCTAATAATAAAAAGACACAAATCAAGACGTTTTATGCATTTGTCAATCAGTTACAATCGATAGTACATTAATTCTTTGTTAGATTATTTAAAGGGAAATACAAACATGAAACACACATTGATGAAAATAAAAACATGTTCTTAATTTAGACTGAATAATAGCTTTAAAAGGAGTGAAGGCCAAAAATCATGCTTTTCTACATAACTGTATTTTTCGCTTGTGACTACACTACCTACATTTACTCGAGTACATTTGAGTAACTTAATAAAATTGTATGTAGTTAAACGTTTTGTCCAGTTGACAGAATAGATTTTTTTTTTTTACTATAGCTCATACCTGGACACTTCTCAAAGTAGTTTTCAAACAGCATACTTTTACTCCTATTTGAGTACCGGTAATATTTTTTTTTACATTGTAACAGTACTTTAGGCAGATTTTGTGCATTATTTAACATTTTGTCCTTGTAAATTAGCTTGAAATTATAAATCATGTTATGTCAAGACAGTTAGAAGTACTTTGTGTGCTTTTTGATTTGAAAACTTAATTCCTTGAAATGCCCTTTTTCCTTTGTCTAAGTATCCGTGAACAATGAACACACTGAGCTTGGTAATTAGAGATGGATACGGAGATATTTCTAAATTATAGTTTTTAAGTTTCAGTAAAAACTAAAAGAAATCTGACATATTTCCATATTTAAATGCCCTATATTACACAAAATGGATTCTTATGAGCTTTAAGCCATGTTATAATGTTGTTACCTCATCAAAAACATACCCAGAGTTGTGTTTTGTTTCATTCACATGTTTGAGTAATCCTGTGTTATTAGTCTGTCTACATCCCCAAAGCTCAAAATGCTCTGTTCCACCTTGTGATGTCATGAAGCGGTAGTTTTCAAGTTAACATCTACCTTTTACTTTTTGTTCTGTAGAGATTGGCAAGTCTAGGGCTGAGATTATCCACATGATTCTAGTGAAGGTGAATGGAGTTTAAAAACACAGTGGAGCACTTTCTGTATTACCACAAGACATCACAAAGTGGAACAGAGTGTTTTCTGTTTGAGAGAAGAGCTCAGCCTAAATATGCAGGGTTTGTGTGAATGAAACAAAACACAACTGCGAGCACGTTTTGA
Source organism: Periophthalmodon schlosseri (assembly GCA_000787095.1). Lineage (NCBI taxonomy): Eukaryota > Metazoa > Chordata > Actinopteri > Gobiiformes > Gobiidae > Periophthalmodon > Periophthalmodon schlosseri. The sequence goes on along the minus strand of KN486754.1, from coordinate 7,598 downwards.
TGAGGAAACCGTGTAACATAGATCAGAAAACAGTGTAATATGGGCCCTTTAATCACCATGAGAACAGGTATGACAAATTAGCAAATCAACAAATGAGCCCTAACAAACAAGCCTCACATTCAATCAAACTGCACAAATTACTTTCCACCATTCAACTTTTGGCAATGGCTGATTTTGGCTGTCATTGGTTAAACACTTTGACGGTTTCCACAACAGCATATGGTCACATTTTTATAGAGCGCTTTTCCACCTTCAAGTCACTCAAAGCACTTTACATCAAGGAACCACTCGCCCATTCACACACACATTCACACACCGGGGGCGAGGTGGGTTAAGTGTCTTGCCCGAGGACACAACTACAGCATTCATCTGTGGACCCGCAGACCAGTGGACCTGACCGCTCTGCCAGTGATGCTTACGTCGAGAGCGGGATTCAAACCGCCAACCTTTGGATCAGTGAACCAACACTCTGAGTTACCAACTGAGATACTGTTGCATATCATTTTTCTTGGCTCTGACAGCTACAATCTGGTACAAAGCATCTCTTCAGTGTCTCTTTGATTAATGGTCCTGTACGTGGTCCCTGTAAAACAAACTACATAAACTAAACTTCCCGTCTGACAACATTCAAACCCCACTCCTTTCTCCCATTGGTTGTTTTCCAATCAAGTGCACTAATTAGCAACAAGTATTTGGACACTGTGACACAATTAAGGAAACAGCGATACACAAAATTGTATATTTGATCACCTTTCCAGCCGATTTCCCTGTTTAAAGTGGTGTTCAGGGAAATAAACACCACAAAAGGAGGTCTGGTGTAATTGTGTTAAAAATCTAACAAGAATGCAGAATTGGCTCTGGTGGAGTTTCGCTGGCCCAGAAGAGACCTAAATGTGAGCACAATGCAGTTACTGAGAAAAGGTTGTGCAAGTGAATTCAGCCTAGAAAAATGTATTATTATAATTTAACTGCAAACTATTACAATGCGAAATGGAAGAAGTAGCTACTCCAAAAAGTAATTATGGTACTTCACAATAGCATCACTGATTATGTTAGCATACACAAATATACAGAAGAATTGTTCAGTAGCAGAAGTAAGCAAATATCACTTAACATTAAGGTGGATGATATAAATATATGACAAATAAATAGTATATTTCGTCTGATATTGTCAGTGAGTTGCAAAAAAGTTGATCTTGCAGTAATTTCCTAAACAAATTAAAGATATTATGACATATTGTGGCATTTTTTTGTGTTTCATGCATCTATTCACTTTTGCAGGCTAATTTCAACCAAGTGATTACCAGGCGCTCGTTAGCATGTTTCTAACTGATTACAAAATATAATCGTTATCAAGAAGATCCAAAACAGGTCAATATATTCATTTGATCAATTCTAACCCTAACTCTAATATGATGCAACTTACTTACTACTTTATTTTATACAGTGAGAGCTCAATGAGAGCACTGTTAAAATACAGAAAAATACAAACAAAAAACAAACAAAACAAATAAGTCCATTTAAAACATTAAAAACAGGTGCAGGTGTGAGTATAAATGTTTGTTACCAGATTATTAAAGTGTATTTTTGGCACCAAAGTATCCAACTTTGCTTGTCCTTGAAATATATTCCGATTTCATGAAGCAAAAACAGCCAAAAGCCCTTTTTCCCCATCTCAGTTCTGGTGCGGCTAGTACTGACTTGCACAATCATGTGATCTTGTATTAATTGTTTCCGTCAATGATTAACAAGCAAGTGAGATACTCAGGCAGTCTATCAAGCAGCCCCTTATAAATAGATTTTATAGTGTTCTCTTCTAACAGATAGCGATGGCCAACCTACTTTTTTATAGAGGTTTTAAATTCATCACCTGTTTGACACAAAGGGGCTGAGTGAAGGTGTGTATCTAAAGGTTTTAAAGTAGAGGCTGAAGTCCATGTATATTATGAGTGTATCTAAAGGTTTCAAAGTAGAGGCTGAAGTCTGCATGTAAATTATATTATTATATTCTATGACTCGATAAAAAAGTTCTCAAGTCTACTAACTAAAATGCAACGTTTCATATAATATAAGAATACATATTGTCCCAGTAGATGAGAACAATGCTACCTTTAGTTTTGGCTTGCTTTTCCAAGAGTGTGACCCTTATGAAAGCTGGTAGACTATAATGCTGATCAGTGCTTTGTTTGTCATTTAAGTGGCACAATTGACTTAAGATCAGGCAAAAGTGCTTACTCTCATTATAATGTGATCAATATTCAATTACCAGTGAAGTAATGTGGTACCCGTGGGCCTATAACCTTTTCTCTCCCAACTAGAGCTCCACTTTTGATTAATGGCAGAGTGGATTTTTGCATAAATCCGGTGACTTCGCAGTAAGTACAGTCACACCATGCTGTTTTAAAAATCAAGCCTTGACATTTCTCTTAAATAGCATATAATAGAAACAAGCCAGGATATGCACAATGTAGTGATTGACGTGCGAGTTTACATAAGAGGTGCTTTCTGACAACCCAAAAAACACAACAATTTCCAGAGCGCATGCCGAGTAAATTTGTTTACCCACCCCCAGCAAACAATACATGGTTTAAAAGCTTATTTTATTAATGAGAGATTGCTTCAAATTATGCATAAAAAGTTGAGATTGCCAAGCTTACTTTCCTGAAGGTTAATGACAGTGACACAGAGCTATTATCTTGTATTATTATTATGCACCAAACCTTAAATTAGCAGATCCAAGAGTAAGAGAGAACAAGTGTTGTTTTGATAAGCTTACACAAGGCAGTCTGTTGTAGTGCAAATACAAGAAATTCAATAGTGATTAATACCTTAGATAAACCACTATATTGAAAGTGTAAAACAGTCATTAGAACGAATCTTTACATTAATCCAGCATAAGATTATGACCACAGACCTAATTTAACAGTGGGCACGGGTGTCTACACACTGAGCTAACTTTTCATTCATTTTTCTCATAGACTTAAAGGGTCCATATTACACTATTTTCTGATCGCTGTTATAATGTTGTTTCCTCATCAAAAACGTACCTGGGGTGGTGTTTTGTTTCATTCACACGTTTAACACACAAACCCTGCATATTTAAGATGTGTTCTTCTCTAAAACAGAAACACTCTGTTCCACCTTGTGATGTCATGTTGTATAACAGGAAGTGCTCCACTGTGTTTTGAAACTCCACACACCTTCACTAGAATCATCTGGATAATTCCAGCCCTGGAATTGCCAATATCTACTGAACAAAGGGTAAAATGTAGCTGTTAACATGAAAACTCCTGCTTCATGACATCACAAGGTGAAACGGAGCATTCTGAGCGTGGGCTATTTAGGCAGCGTAATAATAAAGGATTACTCAAACATGTGTGAGCGAAACAAAACATAAATCGAGGTATGTTTTTGATGAGGTAACAGCATTACAGCATAGTTTAAAGTTCACAAGAGTTTTGTGTAATATAGGACCTTTAAACAAAATCTATAATAAGAGGTTAATAAGAGACAGAAAAAAACAGCTAATGACCATAATGCAATACTGCCATTTTATAATAAAGTATCTGAAATAGATAGAAATATGTAACTTTTCTGGTGCATGGGTCGTTTGCCACTCTCGTCGCCATGGAGATGTAACCGCTTTACATGTTCCACAGAATGACAATTAATTTATTGAATTAACATGTTTTCACTGCTCAAAAATACATTGAATTTTTTTTTTTTTTTTTTACGATGAGTATAATCACCTCTCCACTGATCTGACCGGTGACTTGGCCTGGTGACATCACCGGCTTGTCTCTATAGTGATAGACAGGTTATTGCCATAGTGTGGGACATTACAGGCAAAGCAACAACATCTCTATGGAAACAGGCGGCTGACCCTCCTCCAGAAAAGTTACACTGTGAACTTTTTAGTACATTTTGTGAATGTACGGTCAGTAGTCACTTCGTTGCTCCTCAAGCCCAATTCAAATGTTCAATGCACTATTTCTTTACTTTTGCTACAATATTATGCCCTGATTGAAATAAAACAACAGCCAAAGCTGACAAACAAATTCACAGCATCAGCCGGCTTGAGTTGTCCTATGGCACTATTATGAGTCTATGTTTAGTGTTAATACTCCTGTAAGTCTGCGGTGAAGTTCTGCATCCTCTCCACCACAAAGAAACACAGAGTCCCAGAGAAGCCCAGGACCACCATGACCAGGAGCTGCCACATCAACAGGAGGTGGCCGCTGTAGAAGAACGCCACGGCCGCAAACACTGACTGCGAACGCACAAGATTTACACATAAACATGATTATTTCAGTTCTTATTTTCTTTTTGCAGTGAGTACATTTACATGGCTCATAAAAGTAAATAACTAAAATAATCAGGTGACCCAATACTTAGATCTGACTTTTGGTATGTGTTTATTTGTCCACAAGACGTGTGATTATGATGATTATCGCTTATATGTGATAAGACGCACGATTTTACCTGTCAAAACGTGCGCAGGTGTGACAGAAATCAGATTACTCAAATTAGCTGTAACTTTTAACACAACATTTCGATAATCTGATTTTTGGTGTTCATGTAAACAAAGCCAATGTTAAGAATGTGATCCTCCACTTGTAGGTGTGATAATCTGCTTTCTAACATGTATTGATTGTATATTGATTGCTCATGGGGTTAGATCAGATGCCCTTCAGTAGCTTAGGGATGGGAAGAGGCACAAAATAGGGTCCACGAAACTAGGTGAGATTTTGACATAATTTTTAATAAATAAATTGTGTGATTTGCTCAAGAGTTTTTTACTTCTTTAATTTTGCTGTTATTGTAGCTCTGCTTTTTTGAACTTCCTTGGCTTCTCAAAATGATGTAACTCAGCCAAAAATCCCAAGAGATGATTTTCCACATTTGTGCACAATCTTACCACAATTTTATCTTGTCCCATCCCTACTACCTTGTTAGAGTTTTAGGATTGCATGGCATAATCTTCCTATTACAACACACTGCTTGCAAATAAGTTCTCCATAAACTGTGACAACCTGCTTCAATCTGTAACACGGCAAAATTCCACACCTAAAACTGGACAATGACACAAAGTACGGTGTATTTTATTGTCCCTGGGAAATTTCTCCTATCCATTTAAGTCAGGAATACCTAGCTGGAGTTTTCCACATCTTTATCTGTATCATCATCATTAGCTTCACCTGCATATTTTTGTGAGTACATTTACAGCGACTCAGACACTGCTCTCAGACTCCACACACACAGTTCACTGCACAGACACACTGATGAAGAGGACCCCTCATGTAACCGCTGATATTATCTGAGACGGAGCCTTAGCAACTATTGTGTCTTTTCATACAACACTTTTCCAGATTGAGTTTATCCTTGGACCGGAGCACAGTCTCAAAAGATGGCTGAATTCACAATGTGTGTTTTTTATAAGTTTGGACACACCATCATTCAGTGTTTTTTTTGGCTTTAGTTTGACTACTTCTTGTGTTTTATATACACACAGAGGACATCAAATATATGAAGTAAGAACTATGGAACTATGTAGCTAAGATAAAAAATTAAACATCTCTACTAAATATATTTTTTATATTTTGTATTTACATTCTCAAAGTAGCCACCCTTTGCTTTGTTGAAAAATATTTAGTAGTGTTATTTAACTACAGAAGGCATCAAATATATGAAGTAAGATATATGGAATTATGGAGTAAAGAAAATTAAAATGACTGAATATTTTTGGACAAAGCAAAGGGTGGCTACTTTGAGGACGTGAATATAAAATATATTTTAAAAATATTTGAATTGTTTACCTTTTTTCATTACTACATAATCCCATATACTTTACTTTATATATTTGATGTCTTCTGTATGTATCTAAAAGCAGTACAGTAGTAAAAATAAAGAAAAAACTTGTGTCCAAACTTTTGACTGGTAGTTGCAGTTTGCTGTGGATATCAGCTTCCTGTTTTATGTGACATTTTCAGGACTATTCAAAAGATATAATGTTTTGTTTTAAAATTGCTATGGCTAATCCTTCCTCACGCTGAAACCCATGGATGAGTATACAGATCTACTGAAGACATATTGAAGACAATAAAAGCTTTGTTATGAATTGTGGTGTGTGTGTGTGTGTGTGTTGTGAAACTAAATGAACTTCCCTTCTACAGCATTTTAGTTGACTTTGTTCTATATTACATGCAGTATGTTTTAACACATTACATACACGGAGCCTGTTAATCAATTACAACTATTTAAGTAGATCTCCCTATTAATTTTAAAACACATATCATGGATCACAGTAAGCATAGTATTGGTGGTTCAATTCCCACACTGACCTAAAGCATAGTTCACTGTGTCCTTATACAATACAATCGCCATGCAACCAGTTGTAAGATATCGAGTATTAAAACTATACCCATAATGCCTAAAATAAATGACTCCATGTGTATGAATTTCACTATATGCCTATAACCAAGTAAATAAATTCAGGGGTCTACACATTTTTATTTTATGTTTTGGTATGCTAATTTTAAGTTTAGCCTCCAACAAACTCTGAAATCTTAGAAGCAGACATTGACCTTGTTGTTTCTGTTTTAAAAGGGATTTATTTTTCACTAGACACTGAGCACTCAGCTAAGCCCTGCTCCACTAACAACTTGTGATGTTGCTGTTTTGAGATTTACCTGGATGAATTTGAAGATGGCAAAGGCGGGTGTGCTCTGCTCGGCATAAATGCGTCCTAAGATACTGTAGAGCTGCGTATTAAAGCAACTGTCCCCGAGTCCAAGGAGGAAGCTACACAGCAGGGCAATGGAAACGCTGGAAAACAAAAGAAGGAGCTCATTAAAACCAGGAAAAGGCAAATGATTCAGACTTAAAATCAGGTGAAATTTTGACCAACACGTTTTACATGTACATTAATGTTGCTGCCTGACTTCTTGGAGTCAAACTAAAATTAGAAACTTGGAACAGACCTACTCCGCCTACCATAGGCCTGTCATAACAGATTTTGAAGCACGATATATTGCTACACAGAAATATAGGATCTGACTGACCGTTTCATACTTTTCAAACTGGCCAATGTTTTGCGGGATTGCCATACCCACATTAGACATTTCATAAAAATGTAAATAATAATTTTGGACAGCACAAAGGTTTGTGGTACTTCGATTGCTTTTGGTCCCGTTTCAGTAAAAAATATAGGAGGAGATATCAGGAGATAGTTTTACAAACTATAGAGTCATCTCCTATACCCGTGAAATATTTTGAATTTGAGCTCATCGAGTTCTAATTTTTTATACCAGTTACTGGAATGTCTGGTCTTGTTTACTAGTTGATTTTTGCCATTTTTGGACGAAAGCAGGGTTGCCAGATTTTATTGACAAAACCAGTCATACAGACCCTCTCCCTCCTCTCTCTTACAGACACATACCCTCTCCCTTCTCTGTCTTACAGACATAGAAGCTTTACAAAGCACTGATAACTTTGATATGAGGATTTGCCATCAACATTCAGGAGTTTTACCAGGAAAAATTCCATAATTATCACAATTTACACAGAAAATTAATCTGGCCCACTTGGTGTTTGTGGAA